>CM069173.1:7537910-7557910 GCA_035221665.1 Okamejei kenojei
TGAAATCAACAACATCAGGAGGGCTCTATTAGGCCAAGTTTTTTTGCCCCCTTAATCCAAGTTTGCAATTTGCAAACTACCCTCTGTACCACCACAAAATTTGTTGCGTAACCTTACGAAAAGAGTCAAAGATTCATAAGATGTTAAACTATGGCCCCATTAAGCCGGCTGGTAAGCAGGCAAAAGTTTTTCTCCATATTGGAAAGAACTAATTGGATCCAGGAGAAGGAACATAGTTTCAGCTTCCAATACGGAACTGGCACGCTGCCACCTGAGGGGGAAAGTGCCTTTCTCCACAAGAGGTCGAGACACAAGGTCCGCAAGAAGGAGGCAGAAAGGAAAACATCCAACAGACGATAAATTAATTGATGTTTCCTGTTCAAGTGGGGGAAGGTTAAAATGTTTTCTCAAACATGGCAGCAGTTGATAACTGATTGTTCAATACTTATAAGTATTGAAGGTTGAATAATTGAGTTTATCTAAGGACAGTCTACCTCATCAACATTTTCCCTAGTCTTAAACTTGTTTTTGTTTTCCAATAACAGAAAAAGTCTCTATTCAAACAGAGATTCATTGTTGCATAAGACCCAGGGGTATTTGAGCCTTCTGTCTATCAAAGTCGACAATTTTTGTCAAATATATTTCCCAAATCTAAAAGACTGGGGGTGTAGAATATTGTGGACTAATCAAGTTTGAACGAGTGTGTTTGTTATAGGCCTTTCAAAATGGAAACCATTATCACGGCCAAACATATTAGTGATTCAAAGGGTGTAATATGGCAAATATTGAATTGAAGGATGGTATTACTCAGTGTCTATTCATGAGAATGGATAAAGGTATTTGAAATTTAATTGGATGACGCAGCTCTGGCAATTCAGGGCTTGCCGAATGGACTAACTTCACTCCTAGTTATTTACTAAATTGGTACAAACCTGTGTTAGCCTACTCAGAGCTAAGGGCAAGTGGAATGGCCCTACATTGGATGATATTCTGGTTGTTTGGAAAGACTCATGCTGAAACTCACTCATCATTGCAGTTGTTAAAATCACTTTTGAGCAATTGGATTTGTGATTCATCCAGATAAATCTAAATTATCAACCATCCCAATTATTGATTATCTGGGATTTACCATTAATTCAAATCACAATTTTGGTGACTTTGCCCATGGACAAATTGAGTCAGTTAATTGAGGACTGAGTTAATCTCGTTAGAAGAACAAAGCCTTCAATCAGACAGTAGCCAGTAAATTGGGAAGTTGGTGGCAAGCATTTCCGCCTGTGCAGTATGGTCCTCTGCATCATCCAACAATTACAACGAGCAAAGGAACAGGCAACTGAAATACAAAGGGGTCCAATTTGGAATAGCCGTATGCAGTGTCAGCCTGGGGCGAATGCGTGACATAACAATGGTTGAATAGCAAATGTTATCACCAGTTTTAGGAAGTTTTGTGGAACCCACCATCATTTATATTACAGCCTGATGTAAGTGCACTGGGTTGGGGTGAACAACTGTCTTCTAGTTTGTGGAGGCAGGTGGAATGTGATGAGAACATCGCTTCTACATCTAAGAGGGATTTAAAAATTTAGAGTTGTTGGGTCACCTGGTATGGGCATCAAAGCTTATTTGTTCTACAAGGAGGGATCTGCATGTGGCAGGTTCAAGATTGACACCACCACAGCAGTGGCATATATAAACCACATGGATGGAGTTAATCACAGTTCCCCTGTGATAGACTGGCTAAACCAGATTTGGAGCTGGTGTCTTGACCAAAAATAATCTGGCTTTCCAGCACTTTATTTGCCAGGGAAGTTCAACATCGATAGCTGACACTAGATCACGTCCGTTTAATGCAACATTGAATGGATGATAAATTCAGGATGTATAAAACCAAAGATTGTTTCAGATGGATGCCAGACTATAGACCTTCTTTGTATCTCGATTAACAATCGTCCAGTCACCTCGATATGAATCATGAACCTATATTCTGGGGCATACAGTAGTCTGCGGTTTTCCACTGCATTGGGAGGATGTTTTGTGTATGTATTTCCTCCAGACTGTCCTCATCAGCAGATGTTTGCAAAAGTAGTCAAGTGAAGACTCCGGCTTCAGGTGGAAATGTATTAGCCCAGATTGGCCTACACAAGCATGGTTTCCACGTTGTATTAAAAAATGCTAGGAACCTTACATGATTATTCACTAAGAACAAAATCTACCTACAGGTAATCCAGTCACTTGTATCAACATCCTTTACAATGATCGAATTTATCTGTTAAATTTGCAGATTTTACGAGGCCCTACCTGGGAGAGGACTGCCTCATCGGACTGTGGAATGTGCTCACGTCGGCCTCAGGGAATAAGTACATATCAGCAATATGTCACCTATCATAAAGAAGTGGGAGCAATTTTGCCTACAGCATAATAAATGTAATATCACACTGCATGGGATCACGGACGTATTGGAGTTTTTTGTCAACTCTTTATTTTGACCAAAAAAAAAAAAAAAAAAGATAAGGGGGGGGGGGGGGGGGTTATAGTGCGATTAATTCAGCCAGAAGTGCTTTGTCTTCTTATTTACCTTGAATGCAGAATAACATACAGTAGGCACACATCCGTTAGTTTTCACGATTCATGAAGGGAGTTTTTTCAATTCTAATCCTCCTAAACCCAGGTATGCCGGTATTTGGAATGTAGCTGAGGTTCTTATGGTTCTTCACCAGTGGGCCCTCCGGTTACAAGCCTATCTATAGCCAAATTAACTTTTAAGGTGGTCATGCTTATGGCCTTGGTTTCATCTCAGCGTGTACAAACGTTGCAAAAGCTACGGCTGGATAGAATGCATGTGTCGGCAGATACCATTATAATTCTATGTCGATGATTTGCTTAAACATAATAGAAGAGGTAAGACAGGATGTAAAGGTTGTGTTTTCAGCAATATCCCGCAGATGATCGCTTGTGTGTGGTCTCACATCTATCTCGTTACATCGAGATTACTCAACCTCTGAGAGGAACAGAGTCTGCATTGTTTATTAGTCACAAAAAAACCACACAGTAAGGTGTCGGTGCAAACAATTTCAAGGTGGCTAAAGCAGGTCCTGGCAAGTGCTGGAATTGATACTGATCAATTCAAATCTCATTCCACCAGGCGGCATCAACTTCCGCGGCAAGGGCGATGGACGTGCCAATAGACCATATCCTCGCGGCCGCAGGAATGGTCCAGTGAGCTGACTTTTCAGAGATTTTATCACAAGCCGATTTCAAGGCTCGGGATGTTTGCTGATTCTGTTTTTGAGTACTGTTACACTTTCCCCCTGAGTTAGAGGGGTTTTGTTATGATTTTGTTTGTAAATAAACTGTTATTCATTTAACAAATGTGCTAATGAAGCATGATTGATTGTTAACGACTTTTGAGTCAATCCAGGCAGTGTGAACGGCGGATTTCGATCTGCGGCGTGAATTCACAGTGCTTTGAAGTCTTCACATAGTCACTCACGTGACTCCGAAGTAAAATAGTAAGATTAAACGAGAACTTACCAGTTTGAAGTTTGATCTTTATTTTATGAGGAGTCGAGTTGAGGGACTACGTGCCCTCCGCTCCCACCCTCATA
Source organism: Okamejei kenojei (assembly GCA_035221665.1). Lineage (NCBI taxonomy): Eukaryota > Metazoa > Chordata > Chondrichthyes > Rajiformes > Rajidae > Okamejei > Okamejei kenojei. The sequence continues at coordinate 7,541,516 of CM069173.1, forward strand.
GATCTCATCTGGTAGTTCTAGTTTTATCATCTTACCGTTATACTTCGGTCATTGTTAGCTGTCAATTCATTCCGCTGCTTTGAAGATTGACGCACCAACGGCTGTACGGGCTTCTATTCACGTAGTCCCTCAACTCGACTCCTCATAAAATAAAGATCAAACTTCAAACTGGTAAGTTCTCGTTTAATCTTACTATTAAATAGCAAAACTAGAAACTCGGGAGAAAAACATCAGAAACTGCTGTAAACACGACGGCAGGCCAGGCAGCATACTAGAAAAGATAGAATGTAGAAACGAGGAACTGCAGAGACTGGTTTCACACAAAAGAATGAAGAACGGTCCCGATGGGAAACGTCACCTATCCTTGTTTTCCAGAGATGCTGTCTGACCGGCTGAGTTATTCCAGTACTTCACATCATATCTTGTTCGAAATGAAATATTCAAACTTTCAGACGCCGATGTGCTGCATCTACACATCGTCCAAACACCGAACTGAAGTTATTGCGGAGCTAGGAACAATTCCGTCTGAGGGCGAGATTTGGCTCAACAAAAGAGATACGAGGAGAAACGATAGTGTTATAAGAACAGAATTCCACATGACAAACAGGTTGAGCGAGCCAAAGGGTTTCACGTATTCCGCGCAGTAAACTAAACTATATCATTGACCTTGGAGCCAGCGACTTACTCGGAATTCCGATTGCTGAAATGATGGGATAATAAATATGCTGGATTTGAATGATTGGTGCTAACGCCATTGTTGAGAGAAGCTTCGGCGACAGCTCCGGCGAACTCTCTGATTTAAAGCATTCCAAGGATTCATGCTTTATATGGGAGATAGTAACTCCCCTAACACATCCATGCCGTTGATCATTAGCTCCTGAACAACGTTACACCCGCGTCAACAAACTCATTATTGCTGGATCATTCGTCCTGTTGAAAATAAAGTAGTTAAATCAAAATAAACATGTCAAATATGCGTAATTGATCGAGTCAGCCTCGTCAAACTGGACGAACACCAAGATGTTGTAGAATTGATAAAGCGATTATGTAAATCCCATTTTTAACGGATTCCGTTTCGTGAAGTCAGATAGCTAAAACGATGACGCATTTCTTAATTTTACATTTAAGTTTATATTTGTTCGGTGATCTCAACTGTTAACTCACAGGAAAATGAAAATCAAGGCAAAATGTAAATTCAGACGAAAGCAGGCCCTGTCACTATGTTTCTGAGTTTTCATTGAACCGAATTCTGAGCCGGTATTAGTTTAGTTTAGTTTAGTTTGGTTTAGTTTAGATTAGTTTAGTTTGGTTTAGTTTAGTTTTGGGTAGGTTAGGTTAGTTTATTTTAGTTTAGCTTAGTTTAGATATATAGCGCGGAGACAGGCCCTTAAGCCCACGGAGTACGCGCAGACCCACCATCTCCGCATAATCACACTATGGAACACGCACTAAGCACAATTTACAATTTTACCAGGCGAATTAGCCAACAAACTTGCACGTCTTTGGAATATGGGAAGAAACAGGGGCACCCGGAGAAAACCCACGAAGGTCACGGGGAGAAGGTAAAAAATCCACAGCACCCGAAATAAGAATCGAACCGGGATCTCAGGCGCTGTAAGTCTGCAATCTTCCGCTGCGTCAAGGTGCCGCCCCCAATTCGTAAATTAAATCACTTTTCATAAAAAAAAACATCAGAGCTGATCGGTGATACTTGAGCAGGTAGTATTAAAGGCTGTCACTCTTCGGTTTAAACCATTTTCTGCAGTTCCTTCCTACAAAGCGTTACAGGGAGGTGAGAGAACATGCCTAATTCATATTCCTCTCTCGAATATTTTCTGAATTTTCATTCTGGCTTCTCCAAAGTAGACGATCAAGGTGGCGATTATAATGGGTGCAGATATTTGGCTTCTGTCTGCTCGTGATCGCCTCCAACATACGAACTAGCCGGGCGAGACGGACGGAGATACAGTGGCTTAACAGTTATCTTCAGCGCAACTACAGTTGAGAATTATTAGTGACCCGGGATTTCAGGAGCTCGGAGCAATTCTTACATCTGTAATGAGAAGTGTGTTTAAAGTCTTCAAATTAATACAGGCAGGCTATGAGAAGTGGTACCGATATCGATTTTTTTTGTCGGGCGAACCGAGATACAGTAAAATGCGTGTTTTGCAGTCGGATTGCAGTAAAGCAAAACACAGAATGCTAGAGAAACCTTGTAGGTCTGACAGCATCTGTGGAGCGAATGGACAGTCGACGTTTCTGATCGTAACCATTTTTCAGACTAATCGGTGAGATGCAGCATAATTTCCTTCCTTGTCCGTTCCCTCAGGAAATACTGCCTGACACATTGAATTCCTCTGTCTCCACTATTTTGTGTTCAGGTCATTATTCGAATGTTTGCAGTCCCTTGTGTCTCCAAACCACATTATACGTGAGTACAAGAAAGCCACGCACAAGTACATATGGTAATACAATCGGGAAAGTGTCGAATAAGCGTTTCGATCACATATTTAAACTACCATCTTAAAGTAAACTTGTTTCAATCTGTAAGAAACGCGGGAGAATTTAAACTGTTCGTGGCGCGTTAGTGGGAGCAGCTGACGCTCTGTAGGGCGCTGGTCAGGGTGCATTTGGAGTATTGTGAGCAATTTTGGACAACATATCTGAGAAAGGATGTGCTGGCTCTGGAGAGGGTCCAGTGGACGTTTACAAGAATTATTCCCGGAATGCGTGGGTTAACATATCATGCGCGTTGGACGGCACTGGGCATGTACTAGCTGGAGAGATAGATTCTTGATTCATACGGGTTTTCAGGGATATGGGGAGAAGGCAGGATAATGGGCTAATGAGGGAGAGATAGATCAGCCATGGTTGAATGGGGAGTAGACCTGATGGGCCGAATGGCTTAATTATGCCCGCTGACAGGAGGGATATGAACAGGATGTGCTGACATTTCATTTCCGACTCAGAAAGGTGCGGGAGAAATTTAAAAGGTGAGTGGCGGAAGTGGAGCCAGATGAAGGTCGGCAAACCTGAGAGGCGGGGCAACAGAAAGTGAACCAGTGGAATGGTCGGAGCTAATATATTGGCCAATTAAGAAGCTGATATAAATAAAACAAATACTAGGGGGAGCGGTGTATTAGGGGCGGCCGCATTGAGGTGAAGTGCTGTTCTGAGGGCAAGCGTGAGTATCTGGTTTAGGAGCCTTTCGCGAAGAAGCCGGGGCAAGTATGTTGTCATGATGCGGACAGGAGGGCACGGCATACAGCCACGTCGTCACGCCCAAGGCCCGGGAACGAAGGTGGGTGACAAAGAGCAATGTAAATGAACACGGAGTGCAAGTGACCACTGTGGCCGCCCTCCTATAAAAACAGATACACCATTTCGATGTTATCGGGGAAATAGCATATTAAGTATGAAAATCTGTTCTTGCCCGAGATGTTCTCATTCTCTTGGAACGCCCCGAGGTCATCCAACTGCAGCTCCAGTCCCCCAAAGTAACTGAGCCAAGAAAGAGCGAGAAGAAAATTACAACATACCTAGTCAGGAACAGATTTTATCTTATCCTCCTGTCCGCATCAGGATTACATTCTTGCCCCCGCCTCTTCGCCAAAGGCACCTGAACCAGATGCTCACACTTACCATCAACATAGCAGTTCACCTCAACACGGACGTCTGTAATAGGGGCTGGTGGAATCAAGGGATATGGGGAGAAGGCAGGCACGGGTTATTGATTGGGGACGATCAGCCATGATCTCAATGAATGGCGGTGCTGCCTCAAAGGGCCGAATGGCCACCTCCGGCACCTATTTTCTATGTTTCTATGTTTCTACTACACGGCTCCACTAGTCCTTGCCTTATTTACATCAGCTTCTTAATTATCTTGGAAGCTCTGACCAATCCACTGTTTAACTATCTGATGTTCCGCCTCTCCGATTTAACGGCATTCAGCTGGCTCTAATATTCTGCCACACACCTTTTAAATTCTCCCGCACTTTTCTCGGACTGAAAAGGAATGTCAGCACCTCCTGTTCGTGTCCCTCCTGTCAACTGTCTTCATAAGGTCATAAGTGGTAAGGGCATAATTAAGCCATCAGGTCTCCTCCCCCATTCAATCATGGCTGATCTATCTCTCCCTCATATCCCCTTATATCCTACCTCCTCGCGATAACCCCTGACACGCGTACTAATCAAGAATCTATCTCTCCAGCTGTACATGCCCAGAGCGGTCAAAGGTTCATCATATGTTAACCCACGCATTCCGGAGATAATTATTGTAAACCTTCCCTGGACCCTCTCCAGGGCCAGCACATCCTCCCTCAAATATGGTGCCCAGAATTGCTCACAATACTCCCAGTGAAACAAATTTAGCTTATGATGGTAGTTTAAAGATGTAGTCGTAATGCTTATTCTGCACTTTTCCAATTTTATTACCATATGTACTTGTGCATGGCTTTCTGTTTCTCACGTATAGCGTGCTTTGGAGACACAAGGAACTGCAAACATTCGAATCTTGAACTGAACATGAAATAGTGGAAACAGAGGAATTCAATGTGTCAGGCAGTATTTCTGGAGGGAACGGACAGACTTTTAATGTAATGATGTTTCTTCACACTGATTAGTCTAAACAATGGTTACGACCAGATACGTCGACTGTCCATTCCCTCCACAGATGCTGTCTGACCCATTAAGGTTTCTACAGCATTTTCTGTTTTTGCTTTACTGCAATCCGACGGTATCAATAACACCCATTTTACTGTATCTCGGTTCGCCCGTCAAAAATAAACCGACAACGGTACAATTCTAAAAGCCTGTCTGTATTAATTTGAAGACTTTAAACACACTTCTCATTGCAAATGTCAGAATTGCTCCGAGCTCCTGAAATCCCGGGTCACTAATAATTCTCAAGTGTGGTTGCGCTGAAGATTAGTGTTAAGCCACTGTGTCTCAGTCCGTCCCGCCCCACAAGTTTCGTATGTTGGAGGCGATCACGAGCAGACAGAAGCCAAATATCTGCACCCATTATAATCCCCACCTTGATCGTCTACTGTGGAGAAGCCGAGATGAAAATTCTGAGTTAAAAAAAAAGTGATTTAATTTAAAAATTGGGGGCGGCACGGTGACGCAGCGCCTGAGACCCGGGTTCGATTCTCACTACGGGTGCTGTCTCCATGGAATGTTTACGTTCTCCCTGTGACCTTGGTGGGTTTTCTCCGGGGGCTCCTGTTTCTTCCCATAATCCATAGACATACAAGTTTGTTGGCTAATTCGCTTGGTAAAATTGTAAGTTGTCCTTCGTGCGCGAAGGATAGTGTTATTATGCGGAGATGGCTGGTCTGCGCCTACTCTGTGGACTTAAGGGCCTGTTTCCGCGCTGTATATCTAAACTGAGCTAAACTAAAATAAACTAACCTGACCTACACAAGTTTAAACTAACCTAAACTAAACTATACTAATACCGGGTCAGAATTCGGTTCAATGATAACTCAGAAACATAATGACAGGGCCTGCTTTCGTCTCTGAATTTACACTTTGCCCTGATTTTCATTTTCCTGGGATTTAACAGTTGATATCACCGACCAAATATTAAACGAAATAACCATATAACCATATAACAATTACAGCACGGAAACAGGCCCTCTCGGCCCTTCCAGTCCGTGCCGACCATTTGTTTTCCCCTAGTCCCATCTACCTACACTCAGACCATACCCCTCCATTCCCTTCACGTCCATATACCTATCCACTTTACTCTTAAATGTTAAAATCGATCCTGCCTCCACCACTTCTGCTGGAAGCTGATTCCACACAGCCACCACCCTCTGAGTAAAGAAGTTCCCCCTCACGTTACCCCGAAACCTCTGTCCCTTAATTCTCATATCATGCCCTCTTGTTTGAATCTTCCCTACCCTCAATGGGAAAAACGTATCCACGTCAACTCTGTCTATCCCTTTCATCATTTTAAAGACCTCAATCAAGTTAGCCCTTAACGTTCTGCGCTCCAAAGAATAAAGACCTAACTTGTTCAACCTTTCTCTGTAACATAGTTGCTGGAACCCTGGCAACATTCTAGTAAATCTCCTCTGTACTCTCTCTATTTTGTTGACATCCTGCCTATAACTAGGCGACTAAAATTGTACACCATACTCCAGAATTGGTCTTACCAATACATTGTACAATTTTAACATTACTTCCCTACTCGTATATTGAATGCTCTGATTTATAAAGGCCAGCACACCAAAGGCTTTCTTTACCACCCTATCTACATGCGATTCCACCTTCAGGGAACTATGCACAGTTATTCCTAGATCCCTCTGTTCCACAGCATTCCTCAATTCCCTACCATTTACCATGTACGTCCTATTTTGATTTGTCCTGCCAAGATGTAGCACTTCACACTTATCAGCATTAAACTCCATCTGCCATCTTTCAGCCCACTTTTCCAAATGGCCCAAATCTCTCTGTAGACTTTGAAAATCAACTTCATTATCCACAACACCACCTATCATAGTATCATCTGCATATTTACTTATCCAATTTTCCACCCCATCATCCAGATCATTGATGTACATGACAAACAACAGTGGACCCAACACAGATCCCCGAGGCACTCCACTGGTCACCGGCTTCCAACCTGACAAACAGCCATTCACTATTACTCTCTGACATCTCCCATTCAGCCACTGTTGAATCCATCTTGCTACTCCGCCATTAACACCCAAAGATTGAACCTTCTTAAACAACCTTCCATGGGGAACCTTGTCAAAGGCCTTACTGAAATCCATATAGACAACATCCACTGCTTTACCCTCATCAATTTCTCTAGTTACCGCTTCAAAAAATTCAAGAAGGTTTGTCAAACATGACCTAAATGTAAAATTAAGAAAGGCATTCTCGTTTTAGCTATCTGACCACAAAAGTGAATCCGGTAAAATGGGCTTTACATCATCGCTTCATCTATTCTACGATATCTTGGTGTTCGTCCAGTCCCGGTACAAGGCTGAGTCGCTCAATTAGGTATATTTGACATGTTTATTTTAATGTAACAACTTTATTTTCAACGGGACGAATGATCCAGCATTAATGAGTTTGTTGACGCGGGTGTAACGTTGTTCAGGAGCTAATGATCAACGGCATGATTGTGTTCGGGGAGTTACTATCTCCCATATAAAGCATGAATCCTTGGAATGCTTTAAATCAGAGAGTTCGCCGGAGCTGTCGCCGAAGCTTCTCCCAACAATGGCGTTAGCACCAATCATGCGCATCGAGCGTATTTATTATCCCATAATTTCAGCAATCGGAATTCCGAGTAAGTCGCTGGCTCCAAGTTCAATTATATCGTTTAGCTTACTGCGCGGAATACGTGAAGCCCTTTGGCACGCTCAATCTGTTTGCCATATAGTTTCTTCTCGCATCTCTTTTGTTGAGACAAATCTCGTACTCAGAGAATTAACGTCCTCCGGATCCGCATTAACGTCTGTTCAGTGTTTGGACGATGGGTGGACGCAGCATAACGGCGTCTAAAATTTAGAATCTTTCATTTCGAACAAGAAAGGATGTGAAGTTCTGGAATAACTCACCCGGTCAGACAGCGTCTCTGGAAAACAAGGATAGGTGACGTTTCCCATCGGGACAGTTCTTCATTCTTTTGTGTGAAACCAGAATCTGCAGTTCCTCGTTTCTACATTATCTCTTTTCTAATATGCTGCCTAGCCTGCCATCGTGGTTACAGCATTTTCTGTTTTTTTTAATATTGAGTTTCTAGTCTTTCAATTTAATCCCCATCATCGTTTGTCTTTGCTGTGCTGAGATTGCGGTGGTTACGTTCGTGAACTGATAGTTGTTGCAGAATATCATGGACCGTGTACCTGGTAAGATGTGGTCTGGCAATATATTTTCCATGTTAGGATTGTGCTGTACCTGGAGAGGGAAAGAAAAAAATATTTCTGAACTGTTGTCGTTGAACTTTTGGCGATAGGGCTCGGGCATGTGAGTGGTGTTAATGGCATAACATGGATACGTAAAATAGATGCATTTTGAAGATGACACACCGCTGTGCCGCTGTGGGCGATGAGGACTTGTAATGCTTAGGGTGAAAACGTTTTCCTAGGGAAACGTTGAACGTCTCTCTCGCCCAACCCATCACATGATTTTGCAGGACAGTATTTCTCGGACTTGTGCGGTTTTATTCTGCGTAAGGGCGCACAAACCAGGCTGACAGTGGGGAACTGGGGTAACCCTCGTACTGTGCTGATGCCGAAGTAGCTCTGTATTTCTTGGATGTCGCCGTTTCTGGTAAAGTTGAAGCAACAATGTTCCCTGTAATTTTCTTGCCTCGCCTTAGGGGTACGCTGGTTACCGTTCATGCCGTTATCGATAAGACTAAAAATGGTTTCATGCGTTTTTTGTTCCAATTTGGTTTGCATGCAGGGCACAGATCAACTTCAGATGTTGAACTAATTTCAACGGGTGATCGGTGAACGGCGTCGGCTCGGAGGGCCGAGTGGTCTGTTTCCCTGTGTTTCTTTCAGTGAATGCAATCAATTAATCAACCAATCACCTGTAAAGGTGTACAGATTATTCGGATTAGAACGCCATGGTCCTGTTACATTGGAAAAATAATAGCTTACCCTCTTATTGTTTACGGAATGGCTATTTGTTGCGTTCCTGTAAAGTAGGCCCATAAAGCAGCAGCAATAAAATATTTGTAGGGAGGAACTGAAGATGCTGGTAACTCAGCGGGACAGGTAACATCTCTGGAGAAAAGTAATAGGTGACGTTTCGGGTCATGAATTTTCTTCAGACTGGGCGTCACGGTAGAGAGAAACTACAGATATGAAGAGGTATAAAGAGCAAATGAATAAAAGATATCCAAATGGACAAATCAAAGCCAGCAGCTCCGATCAGGGAAAGATGGAGCCCACAGTGGTTCATTGTTGGCTGTGGAGACGATGATAACGATTGAAATTAACTTGTGAAAAAGCGAAAGTAAGCAGGACGACAACGAAACTATCAGAACGACTAGTGTTCACGGCGACGAGAGGGAATACAAGGGTTACTAGAAGGTAGAAAAATCAACATTCATACCGCTGGGTTGTAAGCTGTCCGCTGATTTACCTGACCGTTGAGTTACTACTTTTGTGAATCGTCAGGGCGGCACAGTTGCGCAGCGGTAGAGTTGCTGCCTTGCAGCGCTTGCAGCGCCGGGGACCCGTGTTCGAACCTGAGTACGGGTGTTGTCTGTCCGGAGCTTGTTCGTTCTCCCCGTGACCTGCGTGGGTTTTCTGCAAGATCTTCGGTTTCCCCCATTATAAAAACGTACGGGTATGTAGGTTAATTGGCTTTGTGGATGTGGTCTGGGCGAACTCGATAGACCGAAGGGCCTGTTTCCTCGCTGTATATGTATCTCTATTTCTAAAATGTTTGTTCGATCTGCTCGCGGGATAATTATATTGTGACTCTTGATCCAGTCAAAGATTTGACGGGACGAACAGACGACAGACAGACAGACAGACAGACAGACTGGCAGGCAGGCAGGCAGACAGACAGACAGACAGACAGACAGACAGACAGACAGACATACAGACAGATAGACAGACAGACAGACAGACAGATAGACAGACAGACAGACAGACATAGGTACTTTATTGTCACAGGTACCGTGAACGTGCAGTGAAATTGTTTGTTTTTGCGGACAAAGTACACAAAAGAATCGCCAGAAGTCACATATCAAGTTACAAAGTCCCCTGAAATATTGTTGGTCCCTTCTTCGTTCCCCCATCTCACACCACTACCAAAGGTGCTTCTTATGTCCCCCCCACCCCACCACCACCACAATCCACGCCCGGCACCCTTTGTTCTTCATCACCTCGACCTTCGATTACGATAACTTGCGCAACTAGGCTGTGCAATATATGTTGCGCAGCAGAACATGCTCTATTTATCGCCTTCACACCCACCAACCCTCCTAAGCTCCGTATGTTCACGATGCCCAAGTTTGGGTTTTCCCGATGAATTGATCAGACGCCCATCTTTCTTCTCAGTCTAACACATCGACCTCACTGAGTTCTCCGATGGAAAACAGACTCAGTTTACACACAACGCAATTCACTGTTACCTGAGTTTCAAATATATTCTGTGAATCCTCCTGCATCGCTGAACTGTTCAGTGAAACATTTTCGGACCAATGCACAGCCAAGAACGTGGACATTTTTTTGCATGGAATTGTCAAGCAGCTGCCCTGCCACTGGGAGAAAACAGCAATATCTGTTCTTTCTTTCCCCTCTCTTACAGTTAACTTGATTGCGATCGTGATCCTGTCCAGAGGAAACTGCGGCCTCTCGAAATGTGTCACTCGCTATCTAATCGCCATGGCGGCGTCCGACTTGCTATTCGTTCTCAGTGATCCCCTATTAAGGAGGACTGGTGGGTATTATTTCCCAAATTCTTTCCTGCAAATCACTCCCGTGTGCAGTCTCAATGTCGTCTTGCTCGCAGCGGCCACGACTATCTCTGTCTGGGTAACAGTCGCTTTCACGTTTGATCGATGTGTGGCCATTTGTTGTGAGAAGCTGAAAACGAGATATTGTACAGAGAGAACGACGGCTGTAGTTTTAGGGACAGTGTGTGTGCTGGGCTGTTTGGTGAGTGTACCCTGGTACTTTATATATGAACCCGGCCGTTACATTAACGGTGTTCCCTTGGGCTGCTATGTTACAATGCATTTCCTAACTTCAGAATCTTGGGCCGCATTTGACTTGATTGATCGTATGATAACCCCCTTTATCCCGTTCTTTCTGATTTTATTGCTCAATATTCTGACGGTCAGACGGATTTTAGCGGCAAGTAGAGTCCGCAGGGGGTTCCGGAGCCGCAGCAATGGAGAGAACGACAAAGACCCGGAGATGGAGAACCGGAAGAAATCTATCGTGTTGCTCTTCAGTATAACGGGCAGTTTTATATTGCTGTGGTTGACAAATGTTCTGTTTAATATTTACAGAAGATTAACAGATGTCAGGTATTATTCTTATTCTGACCCAAATTACATCGCCCAAGCCGCTGCATTTATGCTGCAAACGCTCAGCTCCTGCACCAACACGTGCATTTATATCTTAACCCAGAGACGATTCAGGCAAGAGCTGTGGAACCTGGCGAGGTCGCCCTTGAATCTAGTCGTGAAATTATTTAAATTGTAGTCGAAGTGTTTCAAAGAGGCGAATTTATCCATATTTGTTCTTCCTCTAGTCATGCTACAGCGTGTTGGATATATTTTAATTTTGAGTCGTAGAGTCGTCGAGTGATGCAGTGTGGAACAGGCCCTTCGGCCCAACTTACCCACAGCGGCCAACATGTCCCAGCTACACTTGTCCTACCTGCCTGCTCTTGCCCATGTCCATCCAAACCTTTCCTTCCACGTGACTGCCACGGGTCCCAGCCACGGGACCCAGCCACGGGGCCTGCACTCGGGAGAGAAACAGAAGAGTTAAGTACATAGCATTCACCAGGGGTGGGGGGGGAGTAACTAACACCCCCACCCAAAGATACTGAATAAGCTTCGGAAGAAACTATTCAGTAACAAAGGAACTTGCCAATACCCTTTTAGCAAGTCTTTTAGCAACTTAGACACGGAAGATGCACTGGAAGAGGATAGCAATCCGGCTTAGTTACACGATTCACACTCCGAAAGTACGTGCAAGACCTGTCCTCCCAATTCGCCTTCGTAGCCAGTATACACGGAGAACTCCACGGACTACAACTAGGTTCAGCAATTGCATGCTGCAGCATAGGCGTCTGAGAAGGCACATCCGAGAACAGTGACCCATTTGACCCCCACCAAAGCAAGCAGATCATCCCGCTGACTTTCAGTCAAATGAGACAACCGCAAGGGAAGCAACTTCAAATCTCCAAAGTTGCACAGCTTTCCCTGCGTGACTGCCACAGAGATTCGTGCCTCTCCCACATCACCACCCGTGTCAGTGGGCAGCACTACTTCAGCCTCCGATCAGGGGTACCAATAACGTAATCCCTTGCACCAACCTTCTTAACCACCTGATAGGGACCACTATACCGAGCCTGCAGACTGGAACCAGGAATAGGCAACAACACCAGGACTTTGTCACCTGGAGAAAAATTCCTACTAGCAGCCTTCCTGTCGAACCAGCCCTTCATCCTAGACTGGGCAGAAGCAAGATTACCCATTGCCAGTTCGCATGCCCTCCACAGTCTAGTCCTAAAAGTACAGACGTAGTCTAAAATACTACGTTTTGAATTCTCCTGCAACCATTTTATCCTTCAGGACCCTCAACGGTCCACAAACTGTATGCGCGAACACCAGGTCAGCAGGACTGAACCCTAAAGACTCCTGCACGACCTCACGCACCGCAAACGTAACGAGATGAACCCCCTCATCCCAGTCTTTTTCAAACTCCAGGCAGTAAGTCCTCAACATGGATTTCAAAGTCTGGTGAAACCGCTCGAGAGCTCCCTGGCTCTCTGGATGGTACGCACTGGAGTAACAATGCTCAATATCCAACAACTTCATTACCTGACCAAAAACCTTTGACATGAAGTTAGAACTTTGGTCACTCTGCACAACCTTGGACAAACCGAACAATGAAAAAAAAACTTAGTGAGAGATTTCACAACAGTAGGGGGAGTAATGTTACGCAAAGGGACCACCTCCGGAGAGAGGGTAGATGCACACATAATTGTTAATAAAAACTTGTTGCCCACCATTGTCCGAGGTAGAGGACCCACACAATCAACTAGAATCAGTTCAAATGGCTCCCCGACCACAGGGATTGGATATAAAGTCACAGGAACAATCGATTGGTTCGGCTTTCCTGCCACCTGGCAAATGTGACAACACCTGGAGTGCTTTTTCAACCCTGGCCAAACAAAAATCCGAAAAATACGGTCATACGTCTTAATGACCCCCTAAAGTGCACCCAGAGGTCCATCATGAGCCAAACAGAGTATCTCGTCCCTATACCTACGAGGTATGACAATCTGATCAACCACGCTCCAATCATCCTGCCCTGACATATCCAAGGGAGACCACTTTCGCATCAGCAAGCCATTCCTCAGAAAATACTCCTTTGCTGTGAAATTCCTATCCCCCTCAGGCACCGCTCAGTCGAACAGATCCGATAAACCTGGATCACTCTTTTGCTCCTCAACCAGCCGGTCACGTGACAGCGACCCTGGCACATTTTCAGACAAGACCCCATCTTGAGATGTAGAAACACCCTTCACAACACAGGATCCATCAACCTGTTCCCCAAAAATGCTCTCACTCAGGTCCACTACATCTTCAAACTTTGCCTGGCTCTTAGCCATAGCCCTTGTGACAGCACAAGCTGTGAAGACCGTCGGATGCTGCATAGCCAATATATCAGGTCTCTGCACCATCGGAACAGCCGTCACCTCAGGGGTAATGAAAACTCTACCTCCTGCCAAGTAATTCCCCAAAATCACAGAAACTCCCACAATGGGAAAACACGGCCGTAACCCAACAATTACCCGACCAGAAACCAACTCGGACTCGAGACTCACGGTATGCAAAGGCACTACCATGTCCTGCAACCCGAATCCTACCACAGGGACACTGGACCCAACCGATGACTCCCCAGAAAACGGCAGTACACTATCCAATATAAAGGACTGAGTAGCACCAGTATCACGCAAGATGGATACTGGAACTCTATGCCCCCATTCTCTAGAGAAACAAAACCTTTCGTGATGAACGCAGAATAATTCCTACACTCATCAGACGCAGGCATCCCAGGAACCGCAGGTGCTCTTTGTGTACCCACCAAAGCCACAGGCTTTGCATTTTTCCTTTGCTGGACGGGACACGATTTTAAGATGTGCCCGCTCCCTTTACAATAGTAACACACAGGCCCTGCCTTAGTCCTGAAATCTCCGTCAATCTTCTCAGCTCGGACCACCCCCTGTATTAATGAGCTGACACTTGCAGGCACAGAAACAGCTTTGGCACTGCCACCGGTGACACCTCCACGATTAAACGGCCGTGCACCAAAACTATGGGGTGCCTCAGGGATCTGTGTTGGGTCCACTGTTGTTTGTCATGTACATCAATGATCTGGATGATGGGGTGGAAAATTGGATAAGTAAGTATGCAGATGATACTAAGATAGGTGGTGTTGTGGATAATGAAGTAGATTTTCAAAGTCTACAGAGAGATTTGGGCCATTTGGAAAAGGGGGCTGAAAGATGGCAGATGGAGTTTAATGCGGTTAAGTGTGAAGTGCTACACCTTGGCAGGACAAATCAATATAGGAAGTACATGGTAAATGGTAGGGAATTGAGGAATGCTGTGGAACAGTGGGATCTAGGAATAACTGTGCATAGTTCCCTGAAGGTGGCTTCGCATGTAGATAGGGTGGTAAAGAAAGCCTTTGGTGTACTGGCCTTTATAAATCAGAGCATTGAATATAGGAGTAGGGAAGTAATGTTAAAATTGACCAATTCTGGAGTATGGTGTACAATTTTGGTCGCCTAGTTTATAGGAAGGATGTCAACAAAATAGAGAGAGTACAGAAGAGATTTACTAGAATGTTGCCAGGGTTCCAGCAACTATGTTACAGAGAAAGGTTGAACAAGTTAGGTCTTTATTCTTTGGAGCGCAGAAGGTTAAGGGGGGACTTGATTGTGGTCTTTAAAATGATGAAAGGGATAGACAGAGTTGACGTGGATACGTTTTTCCCATTGAAGGTAGGGAAGATTCAAACAAGAGGGCATGATATGAGAATTAAGGGACAGAGGTTTCGGGGTAACGTGAGGGGGAACTTCTTTACTCAGAGGGTGGTGGCTGTGTGGAATGAGCTTCCAGCAGAAGTGGTGGAGGCAGGATCGATTTTAACATTTAAGACTAAAGTGGATAGGTATATGGAAGTGAAGGGAATGGAGGGGTATGGTCTGAGTGCATGTAGATGGGACTAGGGGAAAACAAATGGTCGGCACGGACTGGAAGGGCCGAGAGGGCCTGTTTCCGTGCTGTAATTGTTGTATGGTTATATGTTATATGGTTATAGGATCGCCCAGCAAACTCAGTTTTATGAGTCAATACATGCGTAGATTGACTGATCCTTAATCCTCCCGAGAAAAGTAATTTTTATCAAAAACATACATCTGAGAACGATGTAAAAAGAACGGTGATCTATTATTAGACATTTACCAAGTCCAATGTGGATCCAAGAGAGATGGAGCTTCCAGAACCGTGAAACGCAAAACAATCTGTTGGAGGAACAGAATGGGCCAGGCAACGTCTGTAGAGCGGAAAAGACAGCCGATGTTTCGCCTCAGTCTGAAAAAATATGTGACGGCACGAAATGTCGTCTGTCAATTTCCCTCCACAGATGCTGCGTGACCCGCAGAGTTCCCCCAGAGATTGACAATAGATTGAAGCTACGCGTATTAGGTCCTACCTACGACTCCGAACACTCCCAGAATTGTGTAGTAAATGGATTCTGTCAGACGAACAGCCTTGTACACTTGGTCCATTTTGTGCGTAACGCGCCGCTGAAACCGTTGCTAACAACTTCTGTAAGCACTGGCTTACATTCGCCTTCTCGGCGATCATTGCGGGCTTCTGATTTATACTGGGAAATCTTCTCTTGGGATAAGCACCATGTCATAATTAGTATGCAATACAGGTGAAGAAGGCGGGATAAAAAATGTTGCTGTGAAACGCATTGCGTCTTAAATATGTTGGAAACCGTGCAGTCGGCATCTTGTGCTTGTTTGTAAATGTTCATCATTGAAGGATACAGATTGGGAATGTAGATAAGGTGCGATGGCTTCGTGCGAAGCCTTTTGGAGTGAATGTGTCACAACTCTGAACAAAAGGCCCTCGAAGATTTCCCCTGACACCACACACACACACACACGCACACACACACATACACACACACATGCACACACACGCACGCACGCACACACACACACACAATAACCATATAACCATATAACCATATAACAATTAGAGCACGGAAACAGGCCCTCTCGGCCCTTCCAGTCCGTGCCGCCCATTTGTTTTCCCCTATTCCCATCTACCTGCACTCAGACCATACCCCTCCATTCCCTTCACGTCCATATACCTATCCACTTTACTCTTAAATGTTAAAATCGATCCTGCCTCCGCCACTTCTGCTGGAAGCTGATTCCACACAGCCACCACCATCTGAGTAAAGAAGTTCCCCCCTCACGTTACCCCGAAACCTCTGTCCCTTAATTCTCATGTCACGCCCTCTTGTTTGAATCTTCCCTACCCTCAATAGGAAAAACGTATCCACGTCAACTCTGTCTATCCGTTTCATCATTTTAAAGACCTCAATCAAGTCCCCCCTTAACCTTCTGCGCTCCAAAGAATAAAGA
>CM069173.1:7562910-7626935 GCA_035221665.1 Okamejei kenojei
TGTGTGCATCTACCCGATCTATTGCTCTTATGATTTATTACACCTCTATAAGAAACATAAAAAAACTGGAAATGGGTGCAGGAGTAGGCCATTCGTCCCATCGAGCCAGCACCGCCATTCAATATGATCATGACTGATCATCTAAAAGAAGTACCCAGTTCCTGCTTTCCCACCATATCCATTGATTAATTTAGCCCTAAGAGCTAAATTTAACTCTCATCCTCTCTTCTCCCTCATCCGCCTGCGCTCCGAGGAATGGTGTCCCAGCCTACTCAACCCATCGCCATAGCTTAGACCATCGAGTCATGGCAACATCATCATAAATCTTGTCTGTACCATTTCCAGATTAACAAAATCTTTCCTCTGGCATGAATCCCAGAATTGAACACAATACTCTAAATGCGGCCTCAAAAAGATCTTGTAAAACTGCAAGATGACCTCCCAACTTCTATATAGTAATCTGACTAATGAAGTCCAATTTGCCAAAAGCCTTTTTGACCACAAGATCTACCTGCGATCCCACCTTGAAGGAATCATCACCTAAACTGCTGGATGGCTCTGCTCTACAACACTCCACCTTCCGTTCACTGTTTAGGCCCTGCCCATGTTACACTTCCCAAAATGCAACATCTCACATTTCTCTGTATTAAATTCCATCAACGATTCCATAGCCCACCTTGCCACTCGACCAAGATCCTGCTGCAAATTTTCACTACCATCTTCACTACCTAAAAATTCACCCACTTTTGTACCATCTGCAAACTTGCCGTGTGTGGAAAATGGTCTTGACATGGTGGATTTGGATTGAGAATTGGACATTACAACACGCAAAGCCTATACGGGGTGTTTTAGTAAGAATCTAGTCGTTTCAGGCCACTGATTTGCAAAGGGAAGTGGATGAATATTATTTGAAGTGCAGACAGTAAGCGTGATTCGGAATACAGATTATCGGCACTTAACTGTGTTCTTGTTAAATGGCAATGCATCAAGTAAAGATTACTGGGTTAGAACCGAAAGATTCTACACATCTCGTACAATTTCCTTTTAAAATAGCTGGGGAAAAATGTAAATACTTGGTATTGAAATCACTAGAAGATATCAAGACATGCTTAATGCAAACTATAACCCTGAATTTAAGAAACTACATAATTTAATAAAATTCTGGACAACGCTTCCGATGTCCTTAATAGGTCGAATAAATGCCATTAAAATGATTTTATACCTGTTCTAATCAATCCCAGTATACCTTGCCAAAAAGTTGTTTTTTTAAATTGGACTCAGATATTACAAATTTTATTTGGGATTATAAGTCCCGTAGAATACAAAGACCACACCTGAATAAACCCAAAGTATTAGCGGGGTTAGCACTCCCTAATTTCATGTATTATTATTGGTCGGTAAATATTAGAAATATGATTCAATTGTTAGGATAACTTTCCTCAACAACCGGAGAGGATCATTATGGAGAAAGAGGATTGCTCGCCTCTTAATATTGGTGCGATCCTTCTCTCACCAATGACGGTGAATAATACAAACTACAACAAAAAAACCCAATTATACATAGTACAATCAGAATTTGGAAACAAAGAAAATACAACTTAAAATTAAGACACTTGTCTCTCCTATCTCCTATTGCTAAAACACCCCGGTTTAAACCCTCAATTATAGATAAAGCATTTAAACAATGGGAAAGAGCAGGAATTAAAACGTTGGGAGATTTGTATGAAACGGGAAAACTACTATCATTTAAAGAATTACAACTAAAATACAATCTAGTAACAATCAGTATTTTAAATGTTTCCAAATATGTGATTATCTGAAAAAACATGGACAAGAATTTTACAAAATGCCATCAGACTTACTAGATGAAGCAATGAATACAAAGGCGGAATCAGCAAATTTAATTTCATATATAATTAATATTATACTAAATGCAGTAATACCAACAACGGAATATTTCAGAGGTGAGTGGGAAAACGAATTAAGCATAAACATTTCCAATGAAAGGTGGAAAGAGTACTTATTAAATGTGCATAAATGCTCAATTAACGCAAAACACACTTTAATACAATTTAAAATTTTACACAGATTATACTACTCAAAAACTAAATTAAATAAATTCTTCCCCAACGTATCGCCATTTGTGATAAATGCCAGTTTCAATAAGCTACTAAAGCGCACTCGTTCATCTTTTATACAAAAATTCAAAGGTTTTGGATTGAAATCTTTGAAATCTTCAAAAAATTGTTTAAAATAAAAATGACACCAAACCCAGAATAGATTATTTTTGGAATGACAGAAGGTAGTTCGGTATTAAATGTGTATCAAAAGAATCGATTTGATTACGGCTTAATAATAGGAAAAAAATATTTCCTGTTAATCTTAAAATTCTGGAAAAATGCTCCCATACCAACATGTGTGGATTTCAAACTATGTTTGAAACACTACATCTAGAAGATATTAGACTCCGCCTGGCAGGAAAATCAGATCGTTTCTATCAGACGTGGTCTGCATTCATAGAATTGCTAGAAAGATAGGGTGCAAGAATACCTCGGGTCTTGGTGGGGGGGACGGGGGGGATGAAAAACTCTGAAGTTGGTGGATTCCTTTTGCGTGATATATATAATATAGTAACTGGCTTTTATTTCTCTTTTTCTTTCTCTCTTTTTTTTTTTTCGTTTCTAGGGTCTATCTCTTAATCCCCTTTCTCTAATTCTTTGACCAAGGTTTTTTTTTCTCCCCTTTGGCACGCTCTTTCACGTTCACAACACTTTTCACCTACTTTACCCTCTTTCTTTGTATTCTTGTTTCTTAAAAGTCATAAAATTATGGGGTACAATGATGGTAACAATATATATGTGATGTACACTAATGTATTTACCTCTATTAAATAAAAAAATAAAATAAAATAAAATAAAATATTACTGCGTTATCCCCCTGGTTAAGAAAATCTGACATACGTGTGATATAGGAGAGGGGAATGATGGTGGCAGAAGCGTGATGGAACATGCATAGACAGACAGCAGGAAAATGACGATGAAGGAAAAATGTTCCCCATGTTGGGGCTGGGGGGGGGGGGGGGGGGGGGGGGGGTCCGGACAAAGGGGTCATTGTTTGAAAATGAGTTGTAAGCCATTTAGGACTGAGATGAGGAAAAACATTTTCACCCAGGGAGTGGAATGTGTGGAATTATCTGACAGAGACTATAGTGGTGGGCAATTCACTGGATCTTTTCGACAGAGTTAGAATTAGCTCTTAGGGCTAAAGGAATCGATGTATATGTGGAAAAAGCAGGAAGGGCATATTAATTTTAGATGATCAGCCATGATCACATTGAATGACAGAGCTGGTTCAATGGGCCGAATGGGCTACTCCAGCCTCTATTTTTCAATGTTTCTATGGAGATCGTGTGATAAACAAGAGTCAATAGAAAATATTAATACGTGAATTAGTGTCGTAAGATGGTGAACCAGTCAAAGAGAAGATGAAGAATAAAAGCTGCTCGACCTACTCCTCATCTATTAGGTTTCCCACTGGACTTTTACCCTTACTATTCATTCTTTATGAGACCAACAAGCGAAGGCACGTTTGGAAATAGAGAATTTGAACGAGACATTGCACAACCCTGTGAGATTTCAGAGCCAAAGAAAAGCAACATCAACATTTAATTCGTGTGCAGCGAGTTATTTAATAAAGCCACTTGGACGCCCGCGGAGCCAGTCGTAACACAGTAGCAAGGATTATCTTAAAGAATCGCATAATTGTCACAGTTAAGGTCATCCTACGGCCATTGTTCTGTTGGAAGGGGTCAGCGAGGATGTTGCCAGGACTAGAGGGTGTTAGCTGTAGAGAGAGATTGGTGTGGCTTTGGCTCTATTCCTTCGAGCGCAGGAGGATGACCGCTGATCATATACAGGTGTATACAATCATGAGTGGAATAGATCGGTTAGAAGCACAGTGTATCTTGCGCAGAGTAGGGGGATAGAGGACCAGAGGACATAGGATCAAGGTGATGGAGCAAATATTGACTAGGAATCTGAGGGGTAACCTTTTCAAATTAAGTGTGGTTGGTGTATGGTACAAGCTACCAGAGGAGGGAGTTGAGGCTGGGACTATCCCAACGTCCAGAAACAGAGGGACAGGTACATGGATAGGACCGGTTTGGATGGACATGGGCAAAGCGCAGGCAGGTAGGACTAGTGTAGCTGGGACATGATGGCTGCTGTGGGTAAGTTGGGCCGAAGGGCCCGTTTCCACACTGTATCACTCGACGACTCTACCCCTCTAAATGAAAATATATCCAACACGCTGTATGATGACTCGGGGAAGAACAAATACGGCTCAATTGACTCTTTGAAACACTTGGACTACGATTTAAACACTTTCACGACTAGATTCAAGGGAGCCCTCGCCAGGTTCCACAGCTCTTGCCTGAATCGTCTCTGGGTTAAGATATAAATACACGTGTTGGTGCAGGAACTGAGCATTTGCAGCATAAATGCAGCGGCTTGGGCGATGTAATTTGGGTCAGAATAAGAATAATACCTGACATCTGTTAATCTTCTGTAAATATTAAACAGAACATTTGTCAACCACAGCAATATAAAACTGCCCGTTATACTGAAGAGCAACACGATAGATTTCTTCCGGTTCTCCATCTCCGGGTCTTTGTCGTTCTCTCCATTGCTGCGGCTACGGAACCCTCTGCGGACTCTACTTGCTGCTAAAATCCGTCTGACCGTCAGAATATTGAGCAATAAAATCAGAAAGAACGGGATAAAGGGGGTTATCATACGATCAATCAAGTCAAATGCGGCCCAAGATTCTGAAGTTAGGAAATGCATTGAAACATGACAGCCCAAGGGAACACCGTTAATGTAACGGCCGGGTTTATATATAAAGTACCAGGGTACACTCACCAAACAGCCCAGCACACACACTGTCCCTACAACTATAGCCGCTGTTCTCTCTGTACAATATCTCGTTTTCAGCTTCTCACAACAAATGGCCACACATCGATCAAACGTGAAAGCGACTGTTACCCAGACAGAGATAGCCGTGGCCGCTACGAGCAAGACGATATTGAGACTGCACACGGGAGTGATGCGTAGGAAAGAATTTGGGAAATAATACCGACCAGTCCACCTCAGTAGGGGATTAGTGAGAACGAATAGGAAGTCGGACGCCGCCATGGCGATCAGATAGCGAGTGACACATTTCGAGAGACCGCAGTTTCCTCTGGACAGGATCACGATC
The DNA here is from genome assembly GCA_035221665.1 of Okamejei kenojei. NCBI lineage: Eukaryota > Metazoa > Chordata > Chondrichthyes > Rajiformes > Rajidae > Okamejei > Okamejei kenojei. The sequence goes on from CM069173.1 coordinate 7,568,167, forward strand.
GCAATCAAATTAACTGTAAGATAGGGGAAAGAAAAGACAGATATTGCTGTTTAGTTCCACTGCCGGGGCAGCTGCTTGACAATTTCAGGCGAACATGTCCACTTTCTTTGCTGTGTATTGGTACGAAAAGGTTTAACTGAACAGTTCAGCGATGCAGGAGGATTCATAAAGTACATTTGAAACTCAGGTAACTGAATTACGTTGTGTGTAAACTGAGTCTGTTTTCAATCGGAGAAATCAGTGAGGTCTTGTGTTAAAGAATGAACTGCAGATGCTGGAGAATCGAGGGTACACAAACGGCTGGAGAAACTCAGCGGGTGCAGCAGCATCTAAGGAGCGAAGGAGATAGGCGATGTTTCGGGTCGAGACCCTTCTTCCAATCAGTGAGGTCGATGTGTAAACTGGGAAGAAATATGGGTGACTGATCAATTCTGCGGAAAATCCAAATATGGGCATCGTGAACACCCAGAGCTTTGGAGAAGGGGTGGGTGTGAAGGCGATAAATAGAGCATGTTCTGCTGCGGAACATATATTGCACAGCCTAGTTGCGCAAGTTATCGTAATCGGAGATCGAGGTCGCGACGAAAAAAGGCGGCTGGGCGTGGAAGGGGTGGTGTGCTGAGAACAAGAAGGAGTTCCCTGGTGGGAGTTCGGGTAACGATGAAGGGAGTAACACAATTTCAGGACACGTTGTAACTTTATCTGCGACTTATAGCAACCTTCTTTCGTGTGGCGTGCACAGCCTAAAGTTCTTGGACAACTTGTTCTATTTGATCTTCCGTTTGTGCACGCCGAGTTGATTGCATTGGTCGAAACAGGGCGGACCACGTGAAGGTTGCAATTTTCCACCTCATGACAACCTTTTTGTGTACCGTGTACGAAAAAACAGATAGTCTCACGGTACATGTGACAATAAAGTATCTTTGTCTGTCTGTCTGTCTGTCTGTCTGTCTGTCTGTCTGTCTGTCTGTCTGTCTGTCTGTCTGTCTGTCTGTCTGTCTGTCTGTCTGTCTGTCTGTCTGTCTGCCTGTCTGTCTGTCTGTCCGTCCGTCCCGGCAAATCTTTAACTGGAAGCAAATGTTACAGCATAATTATCCTGTGAACCGAGAGCAGATCAAACGAACTTTTTAGAGACAGAGATACAGATACAGCGAGGAAACAGGCCCTTCGGCCTATCTAGTTCGCGCAGACCAGCGAACCCCGCACATTAATACATTAACACTAGAGACAATTTACACATTCAGCAAGCCAATTAACCGTCTCTGTAGTGGGAGGAACTGAAGTTCTCGGAGAAAGCTCACGCAGGTCACGGGGAGAAAGTACGAACGCCGGACAGAGTCAGGATTGAACCCGAGTCTCCGGCGCTGCAAGCGCTGCAAGGTAGCAACTCTACCGCTGCGCCACTGTGCCGCCCTCGCGAGACACAAAATGGTGTAGTAACTAAGCGGGTCAGGCAAATCAGCGAACAGCTTACAACCCAGCGGTATGAATATTGATTTCCCTCGCGTCGAGTAATCCTTGCCATCCCTCTCTCTCCGTCCCTCCCGTACACTAGTCGTTCTGTTCGTTTCATTGTCGTCCTGCTTAGTTTCGCGGTTTCACTCGTTAATTTCGCTCGTCATCTGCTTCTCCACAGCCAACAATGGACCATTGTGGGCTCCACCTTTCCCTGATCGTCGTTGCTGGCTTTGATTTGTCCTTTTGGACAACTTTCATTCATTTACTCTTTCTACCTCTTCATATCTGTAGTTTCCCCTCACCCGTGACGCCCAGTCTGAGAGAAGGTCAGGACCCGAAACGTTACCTATTCCTTTTCACCAGAGATGTTACCTGTCCCGCTGAGTTACCAGCATATTCAGTGCCTCCCTTCAAATCTTTTATTGTTGCTGCTTTACGGGCCTACTTTACAGGAAGGTAACAAATAGCCACACCGTAAACAATAAGAAAGTAACGTATTATTATTCCTATGTAACTGGACCATGGCGTTCTAATCCTCAATACTCTATACACCCTTACCGGTGATTGGTTGAACTCACTGAAATAAACCATGGGAAACAGACTACTCGGCGCACCACGTCCACGCCGATCACCGATCACCCGTTGAAATTAGTTCAATATGGAGTTCAATCTGGTCCCATAAGTGCGAGAATGTGCAGAGGCCAATAAACCTACAAACCTGCCGATGTGGGAGGTGGGGGGATACCGAAGCACCCAACATAAATAAGCATGGTGACATGGAGAAGGTGTAAACTCCACACCGATAGCACCCTGGATTAGAATCGATCCTGGGTCTCTGTGGTGGCAGCTATTTTAGCGGCGCCAGGTTGTCGCCTTGTGCTTATGCAAATGAACATAACATATGCAGTTGATCTATGCCCTGCATGCAAACCAAACTGGGGGAAAAAAACGTATGAAACAAGTTTTAATCTTGTCGATAACGGCATGCACAAGAACCAGCGTACCCGTCAGGTGAGGCAAGAAAATTACTGGGAACATGTTTGCTTCAAATTTACCAGCAACGGCGACGTCCAAGAAATACAGAGCAACTTCGGCATTAGCGCAGTGCGAGCGTCACTTCAGTTCGCCATGCCAGCCTGGTATGTGCGCCCTTACGTAGAATAAAACCGCACCCGTCAGAGAAATACTTTCCCGCAAAATCAGTGGATGGGTTGATCGAGAGACACGTTCTACGTTTCCCGAGGATTTTCCACCCCAACAGGGCACACCTCATCATCGTGACTTAATATATTTCACTTGCCTGACTCACCACATGTCAAATAATTTAATACACATTATCAGTCAACGAACGTAACGAACGGAATCTCAACACAGCAAGAACAAATGATGATGGGGATTAAATAGCAAAACTAGAAACTCGGGAGAAAAAACATCAGAAACTGCTGTTAACACGACGGCAGGCCAGGCAGCATACTAGAAAAGATAGAATGTAGAAACGAGGAACTGCAGAGACTGGTTTCACACAAAAGAATGAAGAATTCTTTTCCCGATGGGAAACGTCACCTATCATTGTTTTCCAGAGATGCTGTCTGACCGGCTGAGTTATTCCAATACTTCACATCATATCTTGTTCGAAATGAAATATTCTAACTTTCAGACGCCGATGTACTGCATCTACACATCGTCCAAACACCGAACTGAAGTTATTGCGGAGCTAGTAACAATTCAGTCTGAGGGCGAGATTTGGCTCAACAAAAGAGATGCGAGAAGAAACGATATTGTTACAACACAATTCCACATGGCAAACAGATTGAGCGAGGCAAAGGATTTCACGTATTCCGCGCAGTAAACTAAACTATATCATTGAACTTGGAGCAGGCGACTTACTCGGAATTCCGATTGCTGAAATTATGGGATAATAAATACGCTCGATGCGCATGATTGGTGCTAACGCCATTGTTGAGAGAAGCTTCGGCGACAGCTCCGGCGAACTCTCTGATTTATAGCATTCCAAGGATTCATGCGTTATATGGGAGATAGTAACTCCCCTAACACATCCATGGCGTTGATCATTAGCTCCTGAACAACGTTACACCCGCGTCAACAAACTCATTAATGCTGGATCATTCGTCCCGTTGAAAATAAAGTAGTTACATTAAAATAAACATGTCAAATATACGTAATTGATCGAGTCAGCCTTGTACCGGGACTGGACGAACACCAAGATGTTGTAGAATTGATAAAGCGATTATGTAAATCCCATTTTACCGGATTCCGTTTCGTGAAGTCAGATAGCTAAAACGATGAAGCATTTCTTAATTTTTCATTTCAGTTTATATCGGTTCGGTGATCTCAACTGTTAACTCACAGGAAAATGAAAATAACGGCAAAGTGTAAATTCAGAGACGAAAGCAGGCCCTGTCACTATGTTGCTGAATTTTCATTGAACCGAATTCTGAGCCGGTATTAGTTTAGATTAGTTTAGTTTGGTTTAGTTTAGTTTAGTTTAATTTGGTTTAGTATAGTTTTGTGTAGGTTAGGTTTGTTTATTTTAGTTTATTTTAGTTTAGCTTAGTTTAGAAATACAGCGCAGAGACAGACCCTTAAGTCCACAGAGTAGGCACAGACCAGCAATCTTCGCATAATCACACTATCCTACACGCACTAAGGACAATTTAGATTTTTACCAAGCGAATTAGCCAACAAAATTGTACGTCTTTGGAATATGGGAAGAAACGTGAACACCCGGAGAAAACCCACGAAGGTCATGGGGAGAACGTAAAAATTCCATGAAGATAGCATGCGAAATGAGAATCGAACCTGGATCTCAGGCGCTGTAAGGCACCAATCTACCGCTGCGTCAAGGTGCCGCCCCCAATTCAGAAATTAAATCACTTTTCCTAAAACAAACTTCGAGCTGACCGATGATACTTTAGCAGGTAGTATTAAATGCTATCGGAACGAACAGGAGATGCTGGTTTAAACACAACACGCTGTAGTAACTCCCCGGGACATGAAGCATCTCTGGAGAAAAGGAAAAGGTGACGATTCGGATCGAGACTGAATTAATGCAGTTTTTTGTGTCTCTGTTCGGTTTAAACCAGTATCTGCAGTTCCTTCCTATAAAGTGTTACAGGGTGGTGAGGGAACATGCCTAATTCATATTCCCCTGTCGAATATTTTCTGAATTTTCATCCTGGCTTCTCCACAGTAGACGATCAAGGTGGCGATTATAATGGGTGCAGATATTTGGCTTCTGTCTGCTCGTGATCGCCTCCAACATACGAAACTTGCCGGGCGGGACAGACGGAGATACAGTGGCTTAATATTTATCTTCAGCGCAACGGTACTTGCGAATTATTAGTGACCCGGGATTTCAGGAGCTCGGAGCAATTCTGACATTTGCAATGAGAAGTGTGTTTAAAGTCTTCAACTTAATACAGGCAGGCTATTAGAAGTGGTACCGATATCGATTTAGTTTTGACGGGCGAACCGAGATACAGTAAAATGCGTGTTTTGCAGTCCGATTGCAGTAAAGCAAAACACAAAATGCTAGAGAAATCTTAATGGGTCAGACAGCATCTTTGGAGGGAATGGACAGTCGACATTTCTGATCGTAACCATTTTTCAGACTAATCGGTGTGAAGAAGCATAATTTCCTTCCCTTGTCCGTTCCCTCAAGAAATACTGCCTGACACATTGAATTCCTCTGTCTCCACTATTTCGTGTTCAGGTCATGATTCGAATGTTTGCAGTCCCTTGTGTCTCCAAACCACACTATACGTGAGTACAAGAAAGCCATGCACAAGTACATATGGTAATAAAATCGGGGAAGTGTCGAATAAGGGTTACGACCACATCTTTAAATTACCATCTTAAACTAAACGTGTTTCAATCTGTAACAAACCCGGGAGAATTTAAACTGTTCATGGCGCGTTAGTGGGAGCAGCTGACGCTCTGTAGGGCGCTGGTCAGGGTGCATTTGGAGTATTGTGAGCAATTTTGGACAACATATCTGAGAAAGGATGTGCTGGCTATCGAGAGGGTCCAGTGGACGTTTACAAGAATTATCCCCGGAATGCGTGGGTTAACATATCATGCGCTTTGGACGGCACTGGACATGTCTTAGCTGGAGAGATAGATTATTGATTAGTACGGGTGTCAGGGGTTATGTGGAGAAGGCAGAATCATGGGCAAATGAGGAAGAGATAGATCGCCCATGGTTGAATGGGGGAATAGGCCTGATGGGTCGAATGGCTTAAATATGCCCTTATCACTGAAGACAGCTGACAGGTGGGACACGAACAGGATGCGCTGACATTCCATTTCCGACTCAGAAAAGTGCGGTAGAATTTAAAAGGTGAGTGGCGGAAGTGGAGCCAGCTGAAGGCCGGCAAACCTGAGAGGCGGGGCAATAGAAAGTTAACCAGCGGAATGGTCGGACCTAATATATTGGCTAATTAAGAAGCTGATATAAATAAAACAAGGACTAGGGGAGCGGTGTATTAGGGCTGGCCGTGTTGAGGTGAAGTGCTGTGTTGAGGGTAAGCGTGAGTATCTGGTTCAGGAGCCTTTGGCGAAGATGCTGGGGCAAGTATGTTGTCCTGATGCGGACAGGAGGGCACGACGTACAGCGAAGTCGTCACGCCCAAGGCCCGGGAACGAAGGTGGGTGACAAAGAGCAATGTAAATGAACACGGCGAGCAGGTGACCACTGTGGCCGTCCTCCTACAAAAGCAGACACACCATTTTCGATGTTATCGGGGATATAGCATATCAAGTTTGAAGATCAGTTCCAGGCAGGGCTGTGGTAGCAGCCTGGGTCTAAGGCGCAACAAGCAGAGCTATTGTGGGAGATGACTTTTTAGTTGCGGTTTCAGGTAGGAGAATCTGCGGCAAAAGTCATGGCCTCAGGATGGTGTATTGTCTCTTCGGTGCCAAAGTCCAGGATACTTCGGGGCGGCTATATGGCTTTATCAAGGAGGACGGTGAGCATCCGGTCGCCGTTGTGTAAGTTGGCACATATGGCATTAGTAGGAAAATGAATGGTGCACTGCAGTATGATTAGAGGGAGTTCGGGAGGCTCAAAAAACAGGACCTACGGAGCAGTGCCTTACGTCCACTGCCAAGTGCTGGTGAGGCTAGGAATAGGAAAACAGGGCAGGTGGATATGTGGTTGAGGTGTCGGTGTAGGGGATAGAATTTTGGACCATTAGAATCTCCGCCGGTGCAGAGATGACCTCTACAAGAGATAGACACAAAATATTGGAGAAACTCAGCGGGACAGGCACCATTATGGAGAGAAGCAATTGGTGACCTTTCGGGTCGAGACCCTTCTTCGGAGAAAAAATATGGACCTGGATATCTTGGGTGTGCAAGCAAAGAATTTCACTGTGACTTGTCACATGTGGCAAAGTATTCATTCATTCGAATAGGTTTCACAGTTATTGACATAGCCAGGACGGGCCCACGAGATAAAATTCGAGATTGGAGCAAGGCCAACTTTAAAGGTATTGCGCAGAGGCCGCTCAAGTTAATTGAAGGAAAGTGAACATCCGCAAGAATGGATGTTTTTCCAAAGTGTGTTGGCAAGGGTCCAAGGGCTTATATGTTCCTGTTAGAGTGAAGGGAAACGCATGCGGCTGGAGTAAAGAATGTATGAAACAGGTGTGGGACAGGTGGGCTGCTGACATCCGGTGTATGCCTGCTAAAGTGTCGGGAACTGAGGAACACGCCAGAAAAGTAAATCCACAGGGGAAAAAAGGGACGGGAGATACCTCTAGTAGATAATAATAAGGATAATCCCAAGAAAGCTGAGAATTCTTGAATCCAGCGATCTTTCAGATGACATGTTCCAGACTCTCAACAGTGACTGTGTAAAGTCAAAATGTTTAGCAATCTCCTCATAGTGTTTCGAAGAATGTGGAGGGACCTCATTGAAACGTACAAAATAATGAAAGGATTGAATAGAGTGGATTGGAGTGGACGTTTCCACAAGTGGGAGAGTCTAGGACTAGAGTTATAGCTTCAGAATGAAAGGACGTTCCTTTAGGAAGGAGACCAGGAGGAATTTCTTTATTCAGAGTGTGGTGAATCTGTGTAATTCTTTGCCACGGAAGGCTATGGAGGCACTGAATGGATTCAATCCGTTATAGATAGACTTTTGATTAGTGCGGGTGTCAGGGGTTATGGGGAGAGCGGGAGAATAGAGTTAGGAGGGAAAGATAAATCAGCCATGGTTAAAATGCGGAGTATACTTGATGGGCCGAATAGTCTAATTCTGCTCCTATCATTTATGATCTTCTTCTTCAGAACACTGCGTACGGGCTTCTGACACGGTCTTCTGATCGTATTATCATACATGAGTGACAATTGAATGCCTTTTCCCAGAGAGTATCTGGGACAGATTTGTCTGTTTTGATCTGCATACGGGAATATTGTTTAATTTAAGGACTGTAAATCTGCGTCATTGAAACAAAGAAACATAGAAAATAGGTGTAGGAAGGGGCCATTCGGCCCTTCGAGCCAGCACCGCCATTCATTGTGATCATGGCTGATCGTCCCCAATCAATAACCCGTGCCTGCCTTCTCCCCATATCCATTGATTCCACCAGCCCCTAGAGCTCTATCTAACTCGATTTGCTCGACGCAATTGAGCAATGCCTTCTTACGTCGGCAACAATACACCAAATATATCAAACGATACTTACTTGTCTCTGCCTGTTTACATACGATTAGGTATTGATAATAAATGCCAAAGGTTTATTCCGTTCCTCATTTCTAACACGTAAAGAGGTATAAGTTTCGCTATTATTTAAAAAAATAAACTGTCTTCCAGAAGCAAAGACATTCGAGCTAATGGCAGGAGGCGCCGTCATGGCATTGCCCACATATTCGTATGCTGTCAATTTATTTATAATAGAGTTTCATGGGAACCATCCGTTGCTAACGTATGCTGTCATGTTTTATTGCAATAGAGAAGCATGAGTAGAGAGCGGGGTGCAGGGACATCGAGACCCTGCCCTATTTCAGAGGTATCTCATCAGCCACATTTCTTCATTTGTCTCCCTGTAAAATATTATCTCACACACACCCATCAACTCTACCATATGAATCCTGCCAACTACTTACATTAGGGTGATTTGCAAAGCAAACTGACTTTCCAGGAAGCAGGTTCTGCGGAAATCGGCGTAAGGGTGGAGCCCTTGACAAGTGGTGAGATTTAAACTGCTAGGCCATTTCCAAACCCTAAACTGCTGCTGCGTAATGGTGTCACACAACAGGATAATCCCACCGACTAAAGAAATCAAACGAGTTTTGAATGCCGGAAGTTACCACAGTCTTCTGGGTGCTGACAAACAATCGCGCCTTCTGAACATCACATATTCAGGTAGATTATGGATGAATTCAACAATACTAGCAGTAAATCGATTCTTTCTTGGTCGTGAGGGACTCCAATGGCACCAAGACTAGTTGGTAAAAAACATAATCTAGCATGTTTTTTTTCATTTATGCCTTTATTTCAAACTGACAACGAATCTGTCCATTATTTACTAGTTGTATTCCCTGCCCCCTGTTCCAGTTCGAAGAAGCTCGAAGGTTCATGCGTCGGGATGCAATGATAACATCAGAAAGCTATTGTCCTAGAGTAATTGGCAAGCCAAACCTCTAGCTGCCGTCCGTCATCACCACAGAGGGACCCGCCTACTTCGTCACATCGGAAGAAACGTTCAGCATGGCGCAGATATCGATCCACTACTCATGTGGACTAAGGGCGGGCAATAGGGTTCTGCTGTACTCAGTACGCGGAGCCAACGCTGCTTCAGACGCTGCAATGGGCTCTCTCCAACATTACTCTGTCGTTTTTCCTGTGAATGGAAGAGGCATCAACCCCTCATACTAAACATATTTCGAGTTAGCCATGCGCTGACGTTGTAAACGTGCGCACTTCCATGTTATTTTTTGCTCTTTCCCTCTCTCAGTTACCTTTCTCCGTCGCTTGATGGCGCAAATTCCTCATACAATTACGCACACAATCCCCAATTACAAACCCAGCTTCCTCTTCAACTCAATAGTTACTTGATATTTTGCTCTCCTCCCCATCACGTTACATATTGCAAGTACAGCGTGGAATCACGGCCGCCTCACATGCATGCTTTCAAGTTCGACACACGCTCCCGGTGTATATATCACCCGGGGACCGACAAGTCTCTTGCCACACTCCTTATCCACATTTACCGCAAACAAAACTATTCAGGCGCTGTATTGCAAGGAGAACGTCAGCAGCCCGCTTTGACCAACAATTTAAAACGTACAACGGGCCATGCTGCCCAACGAGCTGCTGCCGACCAATGATCACCCGTTCACACACTGGTTCCGTTTGGAGAATTAGCGCGGAAACAGGCCATTCGGCCCACCGTGTCGCAGCCGTTGAGCGATCAACCCGGTTCATGTACTCGATGTTGGATAGATCTCCAGGCCCTGACCAGGTATATCCCGGGGGTGTAGTGGGAATCTAAGGAATACATTTCTCGCCCACTGACACACATTTTAGAATAATCGTGAATCACAAATGTACCGAAAGTCAGGAAGGATTTTCCTTCGGTATGGTCGGATTTACCGAAGTGAGGGCGAGGGATAGCGGGAGGGATTCTTGGTGGCGGTGTAGCAGTGGTCGAGGGTGTTTGGTCCTCTGGTGCAGCAGGGGACATGTTGGTGGAAGTTGGGGAGTGATTTCTTAAGGTTTGCCTATTGAAGTACCCAGCAATGGTGGCAAATGCCTCGGGCTAAGACGCCTGGTGAACACAATATAACATGGAAGAGCGAATGTTTACAACTGCACCATACTGAACGTTTCTTCGGATGTGACGAAGTAGGCGGGCCTCTCTGTGGTGATGGCTGACGGCAGGAAGAGGTTTGGCTTGCCAATTACTCTAGGACATTAGCTTTCTGATGTTACCTTTGCATCCCGACGCATGGACCTTCGAGCTTGTCCGAACTGGACCGGGGGCAGGGAATACAACGAGTTAAATAATGGACAGTCGTAGTCAGTTTTATGCAATAAAGGCATATATGAAAAAAACAACATGTTAGATTATGTTTTTTACCAACTACTCTTGGTGCCATTGCAGTCCCTCTCGACCAAGAAAGAACCGATTTACTGCTAGTATTGTTGAATTGCTCCATAATCTACCTGAATATGTGATGTTCAGAAGGCGCGATTGTTTTGACAGCACCCAGAAGACTGAGGTAACCTCCGGCATTCAAACTCGGTTGATTTCTTTAGTCGCTGGGATTAACCATTTGGATCACAGTCACGTGACACCATTACGCAGCAGATGTTTTTGGTTGGAAAATGGCCTGGCAGTTTAAATGCTCACATCTTGACAAGGGCTCCATCCTTACGCCGGTTTCCGCAGGACCTGCTTCCTGGAAAGTCGGTTTGCGTTGCAAATCACCCCTAATGTAAGTTGTTGGCAGGATTCCAACGGTGGATTTGATGGGTGTGTGTGAGATAATATTTTACAGGGAGACAAATGAAGAAATGTGGCTGATGAGAATCCTCTGAAATAGGGCAGAGGCTCGATGGTCCCTGTACCCCGCTTCTCTACTCATGCTTCTCGATTGTAAGAAAACATGACAGCATACGTTAGCAATGGATAGTTCCCTTGAAACTCTATTGTAAGTAAAATGACAGCATACGAATATGTGGGCAATTCCATGACGGCGCCTCCTGCCATCAGCTCGAATTGTCTTTGCTTCTGGAAGACAGTTTTTAAATAAATAATAGCGAACCTTATACCTCTTTACGTGTTAGAAATGAGGAACGGAATAAACCTTTGTCATTTATTATCAATACATAACCGTATGTAAACAGGCAAAGACAAGTCAGTATCGTTTGATATATTTGATGTATTGTTGCCGACGTAAGAAGATATTGCTCTATTGCGTCGAGCAAATCGAGTTGGATAGAGCTCTAGGGGCTGATGAAATCAAGGGATATGGGGAGAAGGCAGGCACGGGTAACTGATTGGGGACGATCAGCCATGAACACAATGATCACAATGAATGGCGGTGACGAATGGTCCCTTCCTGCACCTATTTTCTATGTTTCTTTGTTTCTATGACACAGATTTACAATCCTTAAATTAAACAAATATCCCCGCATACAGCTCAAAATAAACAAATCAGTCCACAATTCTCTCTGGAAAAATAATTAAATTGTCACTCATGCATGATAATACGATCAGAAGACTGTGTCAGAACCCCGTACGCAGTGTTCTGAAGAAAAATATAAAATACTGAGATCATAAATGGTAGAGCAGAATTAGACTATTCGGCCCATCAAGTATACTCCGCATATTAACCATGGCTGATTTATCTTTCCCTCCCAACGCTATTCGCCTGCCTTCTCCCCATAACCCCTGACACCCGCACTAATCAAGAGTCAATCTATAACGGACTTAAATCCATTCAGAGCCTCCACAGCCTCCTGTGGCAAATAATTCCATAGATTCGCCACACGCTGAATAAAGAAATTCCTCATCGTCTCCTTCATAAAGGAACGTCCTTTCACTCTGAAACTATAACTCTAGTCCTAGCCTCTCCCACTTGTGGAAACGTCCGCTCCAGATCCACTCTATTCAATCCTTTCACTATTTAGTACGTTTCAACGAGGTCCCTCCTCATTCTTCTAAACCCTATGTGGAGATTGCTAACCACTTTGACTTAACACAGTTCGCCTTGAGAGTCTGGAACAGGTCATCTGAAAGATCGATTGATTCAAGAATTCTCAGCTTTCTTGGGATTATCCTTGATATTATCTACCAGAGGTATCTCCCGTCCCTTTTTTCCCCCTGTGGATTTACTTTTCTGGCGTGCTCCTCAGTTCCCGACACTTCACCAGGCATACACCCGATGTCATCTGCCCACCTGACCTACACCTGTCTCATACATGCTTTACTTCAGCCGCATGCGTTTCCCTTCACTCTAACAGGAAGATACAAGCCCTTGGACCCTTGCAAGCGCACTTTGAAAAACATCCAACTTTGCGGCTGTTCACTTTCCTTCGATTAACTTGAGCGAGGTCTGCGCAATACCGTTAAAGTTGGCCTTGCTCCAATCTCGAATTTTATCTCGTGGGCCCGTCCTGGCTATGTCAATAACTGTGAAACCTATTCGAATGAATGAATACTTTGCCACATGTGACAAGTCACAGTGAAATTATTTGCTTGCGCACCCAAGATATGCAATAGCCGACCCATTATTCGGTGCTGACAAAGTTACAAGTTATCCTGCGGCAGGTCCACATTTTTTCTCCGAAGAAGGGTCACGACCCGAAAGGTCACCAATTGCTGGTCTCCAGAATGATGCCTGTCCCGCTGAGTTTCTCCAATATTTTGTGTCTATCTCTTGTAGAGGTCACCTCTGCACCGGCTGAGATTCCAATGCTCCAGAATTCTATCCCCTACACCGACACCTCAGCCACACATCCACCTGCCCTGTTTTCCCATTCCTAGCCTCACCAGCACTTGGCAGTGGACGTAAGTCACTGCTCCGGAGGTCCTGTTTTTTGAACCTCCCTAACTCCCTCTAATCATACTGCAGTGCACCATTCATTTTCCTATTAATGCCATATGTGCCAACATACACAACGGCGACCGGCTGCTCACCGTCCTCCTTCAGAAAGCCATATAGCCGCTCGGAAACATCCTGGACTTTGGCACCGAAGAGACAATACACCATCCTGAGGTCATGGCTGTTGCCGCAGATTCTCCAGCCTGAAGCCGTAACTAAAAAGTCACCTCCCACAATAGCTCTGCTTGACGTTCATCTGTCTTGTTGTGCCTTAGACCCAGGCTGCTACCACAGCCGTACGTGGAACTGGTGTTCAAACCTGATATGCTATTTCCCCGATAACATCGAAAATGGTGTATCTGCTTTTGTAGGAGGACGGCCATTGTGGTCACTTGCACTCCATGTTCATTTTCATTGCTCTTTGTCACCCACCTTCGTTCCCGGGCCTTGGGCGTGACGACTTCGCTGTACGTCGTGCCCTCCTGTCCGCATCAGGATAACATACTTGCGCCAGCATCTTCGCCAAAGTCTCCTGAACCAGATACTCACGCTTACCCTGAGCACAGCATTTCATCTGAACACGGCCGCCCCTAATACACCGTTCCCGTAAGTTTTGCTTTATTTATATCAGCACGTTATTTAGCCAATATATTAGCTCCGACTATTCCACTGGTTAACTTTCTGTTGCCCCGCCTCTCAGGTTTGCTGGCCTTCAGCTGGCTCCACTCACGCCACTCACCGTTTAAATTCTCCCGCACTCTTCTGAGTCGGAAATGGAATGTCCGCGCATCCTGTTCGTGTCCCTCCTGTCAGCTGTCTTCAGTGATAAGGGCATAATTAAGCCATTCGGCCCATCAGGTCTACTCCCCCATTCAACCATGGCTGATCTATCTCTCCCTCATTTGCCCATTATCCTGCATTCTCCCCATAACCCTTGACACCCGTACTAATCAAGAATCTATCTCTCCAGCTAGTACATGCCCAGTGCAGTCCAACGCGCATGATATGTTAAACCACGCATTCCGGGGATATTTCTTGTAAACGTCCACTGGACCCTCTCCAGAGCCAGCACATCCTTCCTCAGATATGTTGTCCAAAAATGCTCACAATACTCCAAATGCAGCCTGACCAGCGCCTTATAGAGCGTTATCTGGTCCCACTAATGCGCCATGAACAGTTTAAATTCTCACGCGTTTGTTACAGAGTGAAACAAGTTTAGTTTAAGATGGTAGTTTAAAGATGAGGTCATAACGCTTATTCAACACTTTCCCGATTTTATTACTATATGTACTATATGTGCATGGCTTTCTTGTACTCACGTATAATGTGGTTTGGAGACACAAGGGACTGGAAACATTCGAATCATGACCTGAACACGAAATAGTGGAGACAGAGGAATTCAATGTGTCAGGCAGTATTTCTTGAGGGAACGGACAAGGGAAGGAAATTATGCTTCTTCGCACCAATTAGTCTGAAAAATGGTTACGATCAGAAATGTCGACTGTCCATTCCCTCCAAAGATGCTGTCTGGCCCATTAAGGTTTCTCTAGCATTTTGTGTTTTGCTTTACTGCAATCCGTCGGTAAAACACGCATTTTACTGTATCTCGGTTCGCCCGTCAAAAATAAATCGATATCGGTACCACTTCTAATCGCCTGTCTGTGTTCATTTGAAGACTTCAACACACTTCTCATTACAAATGTCAGAATTGCTCCGAGATCCTGAAATCCCGGGTCACTAATAATTCTCGACTGTAGTTGCGCTGAAGATAAATGTTAAGGCACTGTATCTCCGTCCGTCCCGCTGGGCAAGAATCGTAGGTTGAAGGCGATCACGAGCAGACAGAAGCCAAATATCTGCACCCATTATAATCGCCACCTTGATCGTCTGCTGTGGAGAAGCCAGGATGAACAATCAGAAAATATTGGAGAAAATAATATGAATTAGGCATGTTATCTCACCATCCTGTAACACTTTGCAGCAAGGAACTGCAGATACTGGTTTAAGCCGAAGAGAGACACAAAAAACTGCATTAACTCAGCGGGAAGAGTCTCGACCTGAATCGTCACCTTTTCCTTTTGTCCAGAGATGCTTCATGTCCCGCGGAGTTACTACAGCTTGTTGTGTTTAAACCAGCATCTGCAGTTCGTTCCGTCAGCCTTTAATACTACCTGCTAAAGTATCACGGATCAGCTCTGATGTGTTTTTTTTAGGAAAAATTATTTAATTTATGAATTGGGGGCGGCACCTTGACGCAGCGACAGATTGCTGCCCTACAGCGCCTGAGATCCCGGTTGGATTCACATTTCGGGTGCTGTCTTCATGGAATATGTACGTTCTCCCCGTGACCTTCGTGGGATTTCCCCGGGTGCTCCTGTTTCTTCCCATATTCGAAAGAGGCACAAGTTTGTTGGCTAATTCGCTTGGTAAAATTGTAAATTGTCCTTAGTGCGTGCAGGATAGTGTGATTATGCGGAGATGGCTGGTCTGCGCCGACTCTGTGGACTTAAGGGCCTGTGGACCCTTGCTGTCTCCTCCCCTTCCCACCTCTCCCTCAGCCCTCGGGCCCTGGCATTCCCTCCATCTCTATCTCCCTCCCCCACCCTAGTCGCACTAGCTTCTCTTTTTCACACCACAAAAAGCTTACAATGGCTTGTTCCCTTTATCATCGATACTTTTTTGCATATCTTTCATTCATTGTTCTTTATCTCTCCACATCACCGTCTATATCTCTCGTTTCCCTGATCCCTGACCAGTCTGAAGAAGGGTCTCGACCCGAAACGTCGCCTATCTCCTTCGCTCCTTAGATGCTGCTGCACCCGCTGAGTTTCTCCAGCTTTTTGTGTAACCCTGTGGACTTAAGGGCCTGTTTCCGCGCTGTATATCTAAACTAAGCTATACTAAAATAAACTAAAATAAACTAACCTAATCTACACAAAACTAAACTATACCAAACTAAACTAAACTAATACCGGCTCAGAATTCGGTTCAATGAAAATTCAGAAACATATTGACAGGGCCTGCTTTCGTAACTGAATTTACCCTTTGCCCTGATTTTCATTTTTCTGTGAGTTAACATTTGAGATCACCGACCAAATAGAAAATGAAATGTAAAATTAAGAAATGCATAATCGTTTTAGCTTTCTGACTTCAAGAAACTGAAACCGGTAAAATGGGCTTTACATCATCGCTTTATCAATTCTACAACATCTTGGTGTTCGTCCAGTCTGACGAGGCTCACTCGATCAATTACGTATATTTGACATGTTTATTTTAATGTAACTACTTTATTTTCAACGGGACGAATGATCCAGCAATAATGAGTTTGTTGACGCGGGTGTAAGGCTGTTCAGGAGCTAATGATCAACGGCATGGATTTGTTAGGGGAGTTACTATCTCACATATAAAGCATGAATCCTTGGAATGCTTTAAATCAGAGAGTTCGCCGGAGCTGTCGCCGCAGCTTCTCCCAACAATGGCGGTAGCACTAATCATGCGCGTCGAGCGTAGTTATTATCCCATCATTTCAGCAATCGGAAATCCGAGTAAATTGCTGGCTCCAATGTCAAAGATATAGTTTAGTTTACTGCGCGGAATACGAGAAGCCCTTTGGCTCGCTCAATCTGTGTGCCATGTGGAATTTCGATCTTGCAACAATATCGTTTCTTCTCGCATCTCTTTTGTTAAGACAAATCTGGTCCTCAGACAGAATCGTTCCCGACTCCGCATTAACACCTGTTCGCTGTATCTGCGATTGCTAGACGCAGCACATTGACGTCTGATAATTAGAATCTTTCATTTCGAACAAGAAATGATGTGAAGTGCTGGAATAACCCAGCCGGTCAGACAACATCTCTGGAAAACAATGATAGGTGACGTTCCCATCGGGACCGTTCTTTATTCTTTTGTGCGAAACCAGTCTATGCAGTTCCCCGTTTCTACATTCTCTCTTTTCTAGTATGCTGCCTGCCCTGTCGTCGTGTTTACATCATTTTCTGATTTTTATCGGAGTTTCTAGTTTTGCAATTTAATCCCCATCATTATTTGTTCTTGCTGTGTTGGGATTGCGTTCGTTACTTTCGTTGATCGATAATTAGTTGATAAATATCATGGACGGTGTACCTGGAAAGACGTAGTCTGGTAATGTATAAGAATATATATTAAGAATGAGGAGTAAGCCATTTAGAACGGAGACGAGGAAACACCTTTTCTCACAGAGAGTGGCGAGACTGTGGAATTCTCTGCCTCAGAGGGCGGTGGAGGCAGGTTGTCTGGATGCTTTCAAGAGAGAGCTAGATAGGGCTCTTACAAATAGCGGAGTCTGGGGATATGGGGAGAAGGCAGGAACGGGGTACTGATTGTGGATGATCAGCCATGATCACATTGAATGGCGGTGCTGGCTCGAAGGGCCAAATTGCCTACTCCTGCACCTATTGTCTATTGTCTATTGTGTTTTGTCGATATTATCCATGTTAGAATTGTGCTGTACCTGGAGAGGAAAATAACAAGTATTTCTGAACTGTTGTCGCAGACCTTCTTGGCAAAAGGGATCGGGCATGTGAGTGGTATTAATGGAATAACCTGGATGAGCAAAATATATGCATTTTGCAGTTCGTACACACTGGTGCCACTGTGGGCCGTTGGGGACATTTAATATTTAGGGAGAAAACGTTTGGTGTTAGACTCCCATCTACGTCAGGCTGCTACCAGACTATGAGCGTTGTTGGACAAGTGGTCATTCCGGCAAGTGAAATATATTTAGTCACGATGATGAGATGTGCCTTGTTAGTTCATTTTATTTCTATAGCACAATTAAAAGCAACTCTCGCTGTCCAAAGTGCTTTACATCAGTGCAGGTACTAACGTGCTACATACAATGGTACATAGATCTAACAATACATACAGAAATACATACATACTGCGCTACCTCAGAGGACCGCAAGGAACGATTGTGAGTAGAAATAGCTTTCAGTCTAGACTGAAAGCAGTCGATGGAGGGGGCAGCTCTGATGAGAAGAGGGATGCTGTTCCACAGTCTAGGTGCTGCAACCGCAAAAGCGATGTCACCCCTGAGCTTAAACCTGGACCGCGGGCTAGTCTGTAGCCCCAAGTCGGCCGACCTGAGGGACCTGGAGGTAGAATGGTGGGTTAGCAGATTTTTGATATACGTGGGGGCAATCCCTTTAAAGGGCATTGCCCGAGGAGCTTGCAATTGATTCTGTACCACTGGGAGCCAGTGGAGAGAGGGTAGAATCGGGGTGATGTGATCCCTTTTTGTCCCTGTTAGGTTGAAAAGAAATAGTAAAAATCTTTATGTCCCTGTTAGGTTGAAACGACTTTATGTCCCTGTCAGGAATCTTTATGTCCCTGTTAGGTTGAAAAGAAAGAGTAAAAATTGGAAAGAGCCATGGTTTTCAAGAGAAATTGGACACTTGTTTCGAAAAAAGAGAGATATCTACAATAATTATAGGAGGCATGGAGTAAATGAGGTGCTAGAGGAGTATAAAGAATGTAAAAAGAATCTTAAGAAAAAAACTAGGAAGGCTAAAAGAAGATATGAGGTTACTTTTGGCAAAAAAGGTGAAAGTAAACCCAAAGGGTTTCTACAGCTATATTAATAGCAAAAGGATAACGAGGGATAAAATTGGACCATTAGAGAACCAGAATGGACAGCTATCTGAAGAGCCAAAAGAGATGGGGGAGATATTGAACAATTTATTTTCTTCGGTATTTCACCAAGGAGAAGGATAATGAACTCTGTGAGTTAAGGGGAAAAAGTAGAGTAGCTATGGAAACTATGAGATTCAAAGAGGAGGAAGTACTGACACTTTTGAAAAATATAAAAGTGGATAAGTCTCCAGGTCCTGACAGGATATTCCCTAGGACATTGAGGGAAGTTAGTGTAGAAATAGCAGGAGCTATGACATAAATCTTTAAAATGTCATTAGAAACGGGAATAGTGCCGGAGGATTGGCGTACTGCGCATGTTGTTCCATTGTTTAAAAAGGGATCAAAGAATAAACCCAGCAATTATAGACCTATTAGTTTGACGTCAGTGGTGGGCAAATTAATGGAAAGGATACTTAGAGATAATATATAAGCATCTGGATAAACAGGGTCTGATCTGGAACAGTCAACATGGATTTGTGCCTGGAAGGTCATGTTTGACAAACCTTCTTGAATTTTTTGAAGCGGTAAACTCGGGAAATTGATGAGGGTAAAGCAGTGGATGTTGTCTATGTGGATTTCAGTAAGGCCTTTGACAAGGTTCCCCATGGAAGGTTGGTTAAGAAGGTTCAATCTTTGGGTGTTAATGGCGGAGTAGCAAGATGGATTCAACAGTGGCTGAATGGGAGATGTCAGAGAGTAATGGTGGGTGTCTGTTTGTCAGGTTGGAAGCCGGTGACCAGTGGGGTGCCCCAGGGATCTGTGTTGGGTCCACTGTTGTTTGTCATGTACATCAATGATCTGGATGATGGGGTGGAAAATTGGATAAGTAAGTATGCAGATGATACTAAGATAGGTGGGTTGTGTATAATGAAATAGATTTTCAAAGTCTACAGAGAGATTTGGGCCATTTGGAAAAGTGGGCTGAAAGATGGCAGATGGAGTTTAATGCTGTTAAGTGTGAAGTGCTACATCTTGGCAGGACAAATCAAAATAGGACGTACATGGTAAATGGTAGGGAAATGAGGGATGCTGTGGAACAGAGGGATCTAGGAATAACTGTGCATAGTTCCCTGAAGGTGGAATCGCATGTAGATAGGGTGGTAAAGAAAGCCTTTGGTGTGCTGGCCTTTATGAATCAGAGCATTGAATATAGGAGTAGGGAAGTAATGTTTAAAATTGTACAAGGCATTGGTAAGACCAATTCTGGAGTATGGTGTACAATTTTGGTCACCTAGTTATAGGAAGGATGTCAACAAAATAGAGAGAGTACAGAGGAGATTTACTAGAATGTTGCCAGGGTTCCAGCAACTATGTTACAGAGAAAGGTTGAACAAGTTAGGTCTTTATTCTTTGGAGCGTAGAAGGTTAAGGGAGGACTTGATTGAGGTCTTGAAAATGATGAAAGGGATAGACAGAGTTAACGTGGATACGTTTTTCCCATTGAGGGTAGGGAAGATTCAAACAAGAGGGCATGATATGAGAATTAAGGGACAGAAGTTTCGGGGTAACGCGAGGGGGAACTTCTTTACTCAGAGGGCGGTGGCTGTGTGGAATGAGCTTCCAGCAGAAGTGGTGGAGGCAGGATCGATTTTAACATTTAAAAGTAAAGTGGATAGGTAAATGGACGTGAAGGGAATGGAGGGGTATGGTCTGAGTGCAGATAGATGGGACTAGGGGAAAACAAATGGTCGGCACGGACTGGAAGGGCCGAGAGGGCCTGTTTCCGTGCTGTAAGTGTTATATGGTTATATGGTTATATGGCTTTTACGGGTACCCGTCAGAAGTCTCGCTGCGGCGTTTTGGACCAATTGCAGGCGAGACAGTGATGATTGGCTAATACAAGTGTATAGGGAGTTGCAGTAATCAAGACGGGAGGAGATGAATGCGTGGATGATCTTTCCAAGATCGTTGGATTGGAGGAATGGTTTGATTTTAGCTGTCGTGCAAAGCTGGAAGAAGCTAGATTTTACCACAGCATTGACTTGCTTCTCAAACTTCAATGCGGAGTCAAATATCACGCCAAGGTTTTTGACCTGCGGTTTGAGTAAGGAGGTTAGGCTCCCAAGGCTGCCTGTTATCGTTTTGATGGAGTCCGAGGGGCCGAGTAGAATGACCTCAGACTTGCTCTCGGTTAGTTGGAGGAAGTTCTGCGCCATCCAACAATTTATATACTCGAGGCAGTGCTTAAGGCTGAGTAGATTTGATCGGTTTTGGGTTTCAATGGGAGATAGAGCTGTGTATCGTCTGCATGTTAGTGGAGGGAAATGCCGTGCCTTTGAATGACTTGGCCTGGGGGGGGGGGGGGGGGGGGGGGGTGGTGGTGGGGGGCATATACAGAGAGAAGAGAATGGGACCTAGGATGGAGCCTTGTGGAAGCCCGCAGCAAAGGCTAGCTGGGGAAGAGAAAGAGTGGCCATGTTTGTAGGGAAACTCCTATCTTTGAGGTAGGAAACAAAACAGCTTAGAGCAGTGCCATCAATACCAAGCGCGTACCGGAGACTTTCAATTAGGATGGTGTGATCCACTGTATCAAACGCTGCGCTGAGGTCGAGAAGGAGCAGGATTGCACAGTCGCCGGAATCAATGGCGAGAAGCAGGTCGTTATGTACCCTCAACAAGGCAGACTCTGTGCTGTGGTGGGCCCTGAAACCTGATTTGAAACATTCCAGGATGGTATTTTGGTGTAGGCGAGGCATTAGATGATTTACAATTACCTTTACAAGAACCTTTGAAAGGAAAGGCAGTTTGGAAATAGGTCTGTAGATGCTAGGCAGGGTGGCGTCTAGGTTAGATTTTTTTGTCAGGAGGGGCTGGACCACCGCATGCTTGAAACAGGTTGGAACAGTGCCAGTGGCCAGATAACTGTTGATGATAGTGGAACCTGGAGAATTGTTAATAGTGGAAAATCCTAGGGAAACGTTGCCCGTAAAGCAGCAGCAAAAAAAGATCTGTAGGGAGTAACTGAAGATGCTGGTAACTCATGGGGAAAAGTAGCATCTCTGGTTAAAAGGAATAGGTGACGTTTCTAGTCGTGACCATACTTCAGACTGGGCGTCACGGGAGAGGGAAACTACAGATATGAAGAGGTACAAAGAGCAAATGAATGAAAGGTATTCAAAAGGACAAATCAAAGCCTTTTATATGTTATATGGTTATAAAGCCAACAGCGACGATCAGTGAAAGGTGGAGCTCACAATGGTCCAATGTTGGCTGTGGAGTAGGTAATAGCGAGTGAAGTTAACGAGTGAAAGAGCGAAACTAAGCAGAACGACAATGAAACTAACAGAACGACTAGTGTACGTTGAAACATATACGATTATTCTGGATTTGGACAAACATGTTGCCGATGCTGGCGTGGGTCCGCAACCAGGGGCCACATTTTAAGAATAAGGAGTAAGCCTTGTAGAACGGAGACGAGGAAACACTATTTCTCACGGAGAATGGTGTCTGTGGAAATCTCTGCCTCAGAGGGCGGTGGAGGCAGATTCTGTAGATGCTTTCAAGAGAGAGCTCGATAGCACAGGGGATATGGGGAGAAGGCAGGAACGGGGTACTGATTGGGGAAGATTGTGCTATTATACGGGAGGGACGGAGAGAGAGGGATTGCAAGGGTTACTCGAAGCGAGATAAATCAATATTTATACCGCTGTGTTGTAAGCTGTCCGCTGATTTGCCTGAGCCGCTGAGTTACTACACCATTTTGTGTTTCTCGAGGACGGCACAGTTGCGCAGCGGTAGAGTTGCTGCCTTGCAGCGCCGAAAACTCGAGTTCGATCCTGACTACGGGTGCTGTCTTTCGGGAGTCTGTACGTTCTCCCCGTGACGTGCGTGGGGTTTCTCCGAGATCTTCGGTTTCCTCCACTCCAACGACGTAAGGGTATGTAGGTTAATTGGATTGGTGGATGTGTAAATTGTCCCTGGTGTGTGTAGGACAGTGTAAATGTGCGCAGATTGCTGGTCTGCGCTAAGTCGATGGGCCGAAGGGCCTTCTTCGTCGCCGTATCTGTATCTCTGTCTCTAAAAGGGTTGTTCTATCTGCGACGGACAGACAGACAGACCGACAGACAGACAGACAGACAGACAGAGAGACAGAGACGGACAAACAAACAGATTTTAGGGACCCCCCCCCCCCCGCACCCACGACCGGCACCCTTTGTTCTTCGCGACCTCGACCTTCGATTCCGATACCTTGCGCAACAAGGCTCTGCAATATATGTTGCGCAGCAGAACCTGCTCTATTTATCGCCTTGACGCCCACACCTTCCCCAAAGCACCGCGTGTTCACGATGCCCAATTCTGGATTTTCCCGATGAATTGATCAGTCACCCATCTTTCTTCCCAGTCTAACACATCGATCTTACTGAGTTTTCCGATGGAAAACAGACCCAGTTTACATTCTGTTACCGGAGTTTCAAACATATCCTGTGAATCCTCCTGCATCGCTGAACTGTTCTGTTAAACATTTTCGTACCAATGCACAGCCAAGAACGTGGACATGTTCGCCTGAAATTGTCAAGCAGCTGCCCTGCCACTGGGAGTAAACAGCAATATCTGTTATTTCTTTCCCCTCTCTTACAGTTAACTTGATTGCGATTGTGATCCTGTCGCGAGGAAACTGCGGTCTCTCGAAATGTGTCACTCGCTATCTGATCGCCATGGCGGCGTCGGACTTCCTATTCGTTCTCACTGATCCCCTACTGAGGAGGACAGGTCGGTACAATTTCCCAAATTCTTTCCTGCATATCACTCCCGTGTGCAGTCTCAATATCGTCTTGCTCGCAGCGGCCACGACTATCTCTGTCTGGGTAACTGTCTCTTTCACGTTTGATCGATATGTGGCCATTTGTTGTGAGAAGCTGAAAACGAGGTATTGTACAGAGAGAACGGTGGCTGTAGTTGTAGGGACAGTGTGTGTGCTGGGCTGTTTGGTGAGCGTACCCTGGTACTTTATATATGAACCCGACCGTTACATTAACGGTGTTCCCTTGGGCTGTTATGTTACTTGGGCTGCAATTCCTAACTTCAGAATCTTGGGCCGTATTTGACTTGATTGATCGTATGATAACCCCCTTTATCCCGTTCTTTCTGATTTTATTGCTCAATATTCTGACGGTCAGACGGATTTTAGCGGCAATAGAGTCCGCAGGGGGTTCCGGAGCCGCAGCAATGGCGAGAACGACAAAGACCCGGAGATGGCGAACCGGAAGAAATCTATCGTGTTGCTCTTCAGTATAACGGGCAGTTTTATATTGCTGTGGTTGACAAATGTTCTGTTTAATATTTACAGAAGATTAACAGATGTCAGGTATTATTCTTATTCTGACCCAAATTACTGCATTTATGCTGCAAATGCTCAATTCCTGCACCAACACGTGCATTTATATCTTAACCCAGAGACGATTCAGGCAAGAGCTGTGGAACCTGGCGAGGTCTCCCTTGAATCTGGTCGTGAAAGTGTTTAAATCGTAGTCCAAGTGTTTCAAAGAGTCAATTGAGCCGTATTTGTTCTTCCTCGAGTCATCATGCAGCGTGGTTGATATATTTTCATTTAGAGGGGTAGAGTCGTCGAGTGATACAGTGTGGAAACAGGCCCTTCGGCCCAACTTACCCACAGCGGCCAACATGTCCCAGCTACACTAGTCCAACCTGCCTGCGTTTTGTCCTTGTCCATCCAAACCGGTCCTATCCATGTACCTGTCTCTCTGTTTCTGGACGTTGGGATAGTACCAGCTTCAACTACCTCCTGTGGTAGATTGTTCCATGCACCTACTATGATTTATTTGAACAAGTTACCCCTCAGATTCCTAGTCAATATTTTTCCCGGTCACCTTGAACCTATGTCCTCTGGCCCTCGATTCCCCTACTCTGGGCAAGAGACACTGTGCTTCTAACCGATCTATTCCACTCATGATTTTATACACCTGTATATGATCACCTTTCATCCTTCTGCGCTCCAAGGAATAGAGCCCCAGCCTCCTCAATCTCTCTCTACAACTCACACCCTCTAGTCCTGGCAACATCTTCGTAAACCTTCGCTGAACCCTTCTAACAGAACAATGGCCGTAAGATGATCTTAACTCTGAAAATGATGCGATTATTTAAGATAATGGTAGCTGCTGTGTTACGACTGGCTCCGCGGGCGTCCACAGCTTTATTAAATAACTCGCTGAATACGAATTAAATGTTGATATAGTTTTTCTTTGGCTCTGAAATCGCACACGGTTGTGCGATGTCTCGTTCATATACTTTATTTCCTAACGTGCCTTCGCTTGTTGGTCTCATCAAGAATGAATGGCTCACGTAGTAAGGGTAAAGGTAAAGTGGGAAACCTCGCTAGATGAGGAGAAGGTCGAGCAGCTTTTATTCTTTCTCTTCTCTGTGACTGGTTTCCCATCTTGCGACACTAATTCATCTATTAATATTCTCTATTGACTCTTGTTTATCACACGATCTCCATAGAAACATAGAGAATAGCAGGAGTAGCCCATTCGGCCCATTGAGCCAGCACCGTGATTAAATGAGATCATGGCTGATCATCTAAAATCAATATGCCCTTCCTGCTTTTCCCCCATGTACCTCGATTCCTTTAGCCCTAAGAGAGAAATCTAACTCTATGTTGAAAACATCCATTGATTTAAACCAATGTGGCAGGGGCTTCGGAGCAAGAGCAGAGAGACAGAGGGATGTAAAATGATGGTAGAAGGAATAGGTAGCAAGGTGAAAAGTAAAAGTGGCAGGCAGAAAAATCCAGGGCAAAAATTAAAAAGGGCCACTTTTCAAAATAATTGTATAAGGGGTAATAGTGTTGTAAAAACAAGCCTGAAGGCTTTGTGTCTCACTGCAAGGAGCATTCGTAATAAGGTTGATGAGTTGAATGTACAATTAATGAATATGATATAGTTGGGATCACGGAGACATGGCTCCAGGGTGACCAAGGCTGGGAGCTGAACATCCAGGGATATTCAATATTCAGGCGGGAGAGACAGAAAGGAAAAGGAGATGGAGTAGCGTTCCTGGTTAGAGAGGAGATTAACACAATATAAAGGAAGGACATTAGCTTGGAGGATGTGGAATCGATATGGGTAGAGCCGCAAAACACTAAGGGGCATAAAACGCTAGTGGAAGTTGTGTACAGGCCACCTAACAGTAGTAGTGGAGTTGGGGATGGCATCAAACATGAAATTAGAAATGCGTGCAACAAGGGTAAAACAATTGTAATGGGTGTCTTCAATCTACATATAGATTGGGTGAATGAAATTGGCAGGGGTGCCGAGGAAGAGGATTTCTTGGAATGTATGCGGGATAGTTTATCTAAACCAACATGTATCGGAACCAACGAGAGAGCAGGCTATTCTAGACTGGGTACTGAGTAATGAGGAAGGGTTAGTTCACAGTCTTGTTTTGCGTGGCTCCTTGGGCAAGAGTGGCCATAATATGGTTGAGTTCTTCATTAGGATGGAGAGTGACATTGTTAATTGAGAAACAAGGGTTCTGAACTTAAAGAAAGGTAACTTTGAGGGTATGAGACGTGAATTGGCCAAGATAGACAGGCAAGTGATTCTTAAAGGGTTGACAGTGGATGTGCAATGGAAGGCATTTAAAGACTGCATGGATGAACTACAACAATTGTTCATCCCAGATTGGCAAAATAATAAATCAGGGAAGGTAGTGCATCCGTGGATAACAAGGGATATCAGGGATAGAATCAAAACTAAAGATGAAGTATACAAATTAGCCAGAAAAAGCAGCCTACCAGAGGACAGGGATAAATTCAGAGTCCAGCAGAGGAGGCCAAAGTGCTTAATTAGGAAAGGGAAAATAGATTATGAAAGAAAACTGACAGGGAACATAAAAACGGGCTGCAAAAGTTTTTATAGATATGTGAAGAGAAAAGGGTTAGTTAAAACAAATGTAGGTCCTTTGCAGTCAAAAACTGGTGAATTGATCATGGGGAACAAGGACATGGCAGACCAATTGAATAACTACTTTGGTTCTGTCTTCACAAAGGAAGACATAAATAATCTGCCTGAAATAGCAGGGGAACGGAGGTCAAATGAGAATGAGGAACTGAGTGAAATGCAGGTTTGCCGGGAAGTGGTGTTAGGTAAACTGAATGGATTAATGGCTGATAAATCCCCAGGGCCAGATAGGCTGCATCCCAGAGTACTCAAGGAAGTAGCCCCAGAAATAGTGGATGCATTAGTGATACTTTTTCGAAACTCTTTAGAGTCTGGAGAAGTTCCTGAGGATTGGAGGGTATCTAATGTAACCCCACTTTTTAAAAAGTGTGGGAGAGAGAAAACGAGGAATTACAGACCAATTAGTCTAACATCGGTAGTGGGGAAAATGCTAGAGTCAGTTATTAAGGATGGGATAGCAGCACATTTGGAAAGCGGTGAAATCATTGGACAAAGTCAGCATAGATTTATGAAAGGTAAATCATGGCTGACGAATCTTATATAATTTTTCGAGGATGTAACTTGTGGAGTGGATAAGGGAGAACCTGTGGATGTGTTATATCTGGACTTTCAGAAGGCTTTCGACAAGGTCCCACATAAGAGATCAGCATACAAACTTAAAGCACACGGTATTGGGGGTTCAGTATTGATGTGGATAGAGAACTGGCAGGCAGACAGGAAACAAAGAGTAGGTGTAAACGGGTCCTTTTCAGAATGGCAGGCAGTAGCTAGTGGGGTACCGTAAGGCTCGGTGCTGGGACCCCAGCTATTTACAATATATATTAATGACCTGGATGAGGGAATTGAATGCAACATCTCCAAGTTTGCGGATGACACGAAGTTGGGGGTGGGGGGGGGGGGGGGCAGTGTTAGCTGTGTCGTGGATGCTAGGAGGCTGCAAGCGACTTGGATAGGTTGGGTGAGTGGGCAAATGCATGGCAGATGCAGTATAATGAGGATAAACGTGAAGGTTATCCACTTTGGCGGCAAAAACAGGAGGGTCGACTATTATCCGATTAGGAAAAGGGGAGATGCAACGAGACCTGGGTGTCATGGTACACCAATCATTGAAAGTAGGCATGCAGGTGCGGCAGGCTGTGAAAAAGCGAATGGTATGTTGGCATTCATAGCAAAAGGATTTGAGTACAAGAGCAGGGAGGTTCTACTGCAGTTGTACAGGGTGTTGGTGAGGCCACACCTGAGTATTGTGTACAGTTTTGGTCTCCTAATCTGAGGAAAGACATTCTTGCCTAGAGGGGGTACAGAGAAGGTTCACCAGACTGATTCCTGTGATGGCAGGACTTCCATATGAAGAAAGACTGGATACACTCGGTTTGTACTCGCTGGAATTTAGGAGATTGAGGGGGGGATCTTATAGAGACTTACAAAATTCTTAAGGGGTTGGACTGGCTAGATGCAGGAAGATTGTTCCCGATGTTGGGCAACTCCAGAACAAGGGGTCACAGTTTAAGGATAAGGTGGAAGTCTTTTAGGATCGAGATGAGGATATATTTTTTCACACAGAGAGTGGTGAGTCTGTGGAATTCTTTGCACAAAAGGTAGTTGAGGCCATTTCATTGGCTATATTTAAGAGGGAGGTAGATGTGGCCCTTGTGGCTAAAAGGATCAGGGGGTATGGAGAGAAGGCAGGTACAGGATACTGAGCTGGATGATCAGCCATGATCATATTGACTGTCGGTGCAGGCTCGAAGGGCCGACTGGCCTACTCCTGCACCTATTTTCAATGATTCTATGATTCTATGAATTGTCCTCCACTGCCTTCTGTGGCAGATTCACAACTCTCTGGGTGAAAAAGCTTTTCCTCATCTCAATCCAAAATGGCCCACACATTCTTAAACAATGACCCCTCTGTCTGGACCCCGCAACATGGGAACAGTTTTCCGTTATCTAGCCTGTCCATTCCTTTTAGAAATGAATGAATTGATATATATGTTTCTGTATGTTTACATGTCTCCATCTCTCCCATCGTCGTTTTCTTTCTGCCCGTCTATGCATGTTTCCATCTCGGTTTTGCCACCGCCATTCCCATCTCCTATATCACACGTATGTTCGTTTTTCTTAACTAGGGGGATAACCCAGGGATATTTATTTAATGTAGTCCATTGTCATTTAACAAGAACACAGTTAATTGCCGATAATCTGTATTCCGAATCACGCTTACTGTGTGCACTCCAAAGAACATTCATCCACTTCCCTTTTCAAATCAGTGCCACGAAACGACTCTATCTTTAATAAAACGCCCCGTATAGGCTTTCAGTGTAGTAACGTACAATTCTCAATCCAAATCCACTATATCAAGAAGGTTCCGCATGGCAGGCTGCTCTGGGTGTTTAGATCGCATGGGATCCAAGGAGAGATAGCTTCATGGATAGATCATTGGCTACATGGAAGGAAGCTGAGGGTGATGATGATGGCGGAAGGTTGCTTCTCGGACTGGAGGCCCTTGGCCTGTGGTGTGCCTCACGTTTCGGTGCCGGGCCCGTTATGGTGTGTTATCTATAGCAATGATTTGGATGAGAACACACACGGCAGGATAAGAAAGTTTGCAGATGATTTTTCACACAGAGAGTGGTGAATCTGTGGAATTCTCTGCCACAGAAGGTAGTTTGAGGCCAGCTCATTGGCTATATTTAAGAGGGAGTTATATGTGGCCCTTGTGGCTGAAGGGATCAGGGGGTATGGAGAGAAGGCAGGTACAGGATACTGAGTTGGATGATCAGCCATGGTCGTATTGAATGGCGGTGCAGGCTCGAAGTGCCGAATGTCCTACTCCTGCACCTATTTTCTATTTTTCTATGTTTCTATACAAATGTGCAGAAGAAGGCTGTGAAAATTTGCAGCAGGATCTTGTGGCAAGGTGGGCTATGGAATCGTTGATGGAATTTAACACAGAGAAATGTGAGATATTGCATTTTGGGAAGTCTAACATGGGCAGGATCTACACAGTGAACGGAAGGGTTCGGGCGAGTGTTGCAGAGCAGAGCGATCCAGCAGTTTAGGTGATGACTCCTTCAGGGTAGGATCGCCGGTAGATTTTGTGGTCAAAAAGGCTTTCGGCCGATTCTGATTCATCAGTCAGAGTACTGTATAGAAGTTGGGAGGTCATCTTGCAGTTGTACAAGATGTTTTTGAGGCCGCATTTAGAGTATTGTGTTCAATTCTGGGCATCATGCCTGAGGAAAGATTTTGTCAATCTGGAAATGGTACAGACAAGATTTACGAAGATGTTGCCATGTCTCGATGGTCTAAGCTATGTGGATGAGTTGAGTAGGCTGGGACACCATTCCTCGGAGCGCAGGCGGATGGCGGATGAGGAGAGATGAGAGGATGAGGGATATGGGAAAAAGCAGGAACTGGGTACTTATTTTAGATGTTCAGTCATGATCATATTGAATGGCGGTGCTGGCTCGACGGGCCGAATGGCCTACTCCTGCACCCATTTTTCTGTTTTTCCATATTTCTTATAGAGGTGTTATAAATTATAAGAGCAATAGATCGGGCAGATTCACACAGTCTCGTGCCCAGAGTAGGTGTGTAGGGGTCCTGATGACATTGGGTTAAGGCGAAGGGGAAATATTTAATTGGAATCTGAGGGGTACCTTTTTCACACAAATGGTGGTGCCTGAGACAGGTGCATGGATAGGACAGGTTGGAGGAATATGGATCAAACGCGGGCAGGTGGGAATTGTGTAGCTGGGACTTGTTGGCCGCTGGGACATTTTGTCAGGCAGCTTCCGTGGAGAGAAGGAATGGGTGACATTTCGGGTCGAGACCCTTCTTCAGATGAATGTCAGACTGATGTCAGGGTACCGAGCGGGACAAAGGTGGAATATAGTCGGAGACAGTAAGACTGGTGGGAGAACTGGAAAGGGGAAGGTGATAGGGAGAGAAAGCAGGGGCTATTTAAATTTAGAGAAGTCATTGTTCATGCCGATGGGGTGTAAACTAACCAAGCGAAATATGAGTGATGTTCCTCCAATTTGCGCTGGGATCACTCTGACAATGGAGGAGGCCCTGGGACAGAAAGGTTAGATTGGGAATGGGAGGAGGTGTTAAAGTGCTGAGCAACCGGGAGGTTAAGACGGACTGAGCGGAGGTGTTCACCGAAAGGACCTCCGAGCCTTCGCTTGGTCTAGCCGATGCAGGGAAGTTGACACCTGGAACAGAGAATACAGGATGGCGGAGATGCAAATGAACCTCGGAAACCCAGCTTGGAAAGACTATTTGGGACCTGGGATGGAGTCGAGGGAGAGGTAAAGGGACAGGTATTGCATCTCCTTCTGTTGCAGGGGAAAGTGCCTGGGGAGGGGGTGCTTTGGGGAGGAAGGGCCGAATTGACCTGGGAATTTCGGAGGGAACGGTCTCTGCGGAAATCCTCAAGAGGAGGAGATGGAAAAATGTGGCCAGTGTTGGAATCCCGTTGGAGGTGACAAAAATTTCGGAGGATTATCTGTTGTATGTGACGGCTGGTAGGGTGGAATGTGAGGACAAGGGTGACACTGTCCTTGTTACGAGTGGGGGGGGGGGCGATTAAGAGCGGAGCTGCGGGATAACGAGTATACCCTAGTGAGAACCTCATCTATAATGGAAGACGGGAACCCCAATTTCCTAAAGAATGAGGAATTATATGATTTTCTCAGGTACCTTCACATGCAAAGTATCTTCTATAATCCATTCAGAATCGGTATTGTTGTAGGTATTCACAATTTCACAAGTTTACAAGTTATGAGAGTAGAATTAGGCCAGTCGGCCCATCGAGTCTACTTTGCCATAGATTCATGTCTGAGCTCCGCCTCCTGATCCCATGTGCCTGTCTTCTCCCCATGGCCCTTGACACCCGTTCTAATAAAAATAATGGTCTATCTCGGCCTAAAATATCCACTGGTTATGAGTTCCACAGATTAACTACCCTCCTCCTCACCTCCTTTCTAAAAGAGCGCCATTTTAGGTGATGGACAGACACGCACACACTCACGGGGGGGGGGGGGGGGGGGATACAACGAGTTAAATAATGGACAAATTCGTTGTCATTTGTATGCAATAAAGGCATAAATTAACAAAAACATGATAGATTACGTTTTTTTAACTACTCGGTGTCATTGCAGTCTCTCGCGCCCAAGAAATAATGGATTTACTGCTAGCATGGTTGAATTGCTCCATAATCTACCTGAATATGCGATGTTCAGAAGGCGCGATTGTTTTGTCAGCACCCAGAAGACTGCCTGAGATAACTTCCGGCAGTCAAAACACGGTTGACTTATTTAGTCGGTGGGATTATCCTGTTGAATCACAGTCGTGTGACTCTGTTACGTGCGAGCAGTTTTGGAATTGGAAATGGCCTGGCGGTTTAAATGCTCACCCCTTGACAAGGGCTCTATCGTTCCGCCGATTTCCCCAGGACCTGCTTCCTGGAAAGTCAGTTTGCTTTGCAGATCACTCCTAATGTAAGTAGTTGGCAGGATTCTAACGGTGGAGTTGATGGGTGTGTGTATGATAATACTTTACAGGGAGAAAAAAGAAGAAATGTGGCTGATAAGATTCCTCTGAAATAGGGCAGAATCTCGATGTCCCTGTACCCCGCTTCTATACTCATGCTTCTCTATTGTAATTAAAAAATCACAGCATACGTAGCAATGGGTGGTTTCCAGGAAACTCGATTGTAAGTAAAATGCCAGCATACGAATATGTGGGAGAATTCATTGACGGCGCCTCCTGCCATCAGCTCGAATTGTATTTGCTTCTGGAAGACAGTTTAAAAAAAAATAGTTGACAACCTTATACCTCTTTACGTGTTAGGAATGAGGAATGGAAATATCGACATTTATTATCAATACCTAATCGTTTATAAACAGGCAAAGACAAGTAAGTATCGTTTGATTTATTAGTGTATTGTTGCCGACATAAGAAGGCATTACTTTATTGCGTGGTGCAAATCGACACAGATTTACAATCCTTTACTTAAACAATATTCCCCGTATACAGCTCACAATAGACAAATCTGTCCCAAATTATCTCTGGGAAAAGGAATTCAATTGTCACTCATGTGATAATATGATCAGAAGACCGTTTCAGAATCCCGTACGCAGTTTTCAGAAGAAAATCACAAAATCATAAGATCATATGTGATAGGTGTAGAATTAGGCTATTCGGCCCATCAAGTCTACTCCGCATTTTAAGCATGGCTGGGTTATCTTTCCCTCAAAACAGCCATTCTCCCGCCTTCTCCCCATAATACCTGACACCCGTACTAATCAATAATGTATCTATATCTGACAAGGCAATTGAGGGCCTCCACAGCCTTCCGTGGCAAAGAATTCCACAGATTCACCACCCTGTGACTACATAAATTCCTCATCGTCTCCTTCCTAAAGTAACGTCGTTTCATTCTGAGGCTATTACCTCTAGTCCTAAATTATCCTACTAGTGGAAACATCCTACCAACTTCCACTCTATCCAAGTCTTTCACTATTCTTTGCGCCTCAATGAGGTTTCTCCTCATTCTTCTACACCCCATGCGGTGATTGCTAACCATTTTGACTTTACCCAGTCAGCATTGAGAGTCTGGAACATGTTAACTGAATGGTCGCTGGATTAAAGAAATCTCAGCTTTTTTGTCCAGTGCGTCCTCTTCATATTATAACACTGTGGCCTCTGCTGTTTTCCATCCTGTGTACAGTCCTTATCCAGGCATCATTATTGTAAATCATCTCTGCATCATTTTACAAAACCTCCTCATTGTTTGTGTAACCTGACGTAAACAAAGCACATCTTGCTCCTGTTAACTCTGCAACACTAACTCTATTTTCCGGCGACATTTGTGGTCTCGTTTTTTTCATTGTCTCGGATAATACGGATAATCTGAAGTGCTGTTAAGCTGCATTTACGAAATAACTGGTAAAATGGAAAAACAAGGTCAATGGAGATTTAACCCACAAATTTTAAAAGACAAAATAACTCAAGAATATATTACAAAACAGATCAAGATTTTCTTTAAATAAACGATACACCGGAAATATCTTCGTCCCTTTTATGGGAAACTTTTAAAGCGTATGTTCGGGGAATTATGATATCTTCTCAAGCATTTTATAATAAAGAGAATCGGAAGGTACAACGCATTGGAAAAAGAGATTAAACAGTTAGATACAGAGAACGCTGTTAATCCAACCATGATAAAACATAATAAAATCTTTGCATTAAAATATAAATTCAATAAAATACAGTCAGACCAAGTTGTAAAACTATACCAATATACGAAACAAATATAATTTGAATTTGGTGACAACCACATAAACTATTGGCTCGTCAATTAAGAAAATTGGACGGAGAAAATCTAATTTATAGGATTAAATCAGATAAAGGGGAATTACTAGTACAAACTAAAGATATAAATGAGATATTTTTGCAATATTATAAAAAATGATACTCAGCTAAAACAAATGAAAATCGGATACGAGTAGAAATATTTTAAAAAACTTGTAATCTAAAAGGACTGGATTTAGAAGATAGAGAATTATTAAACGTTGAAATAACTACTAAAGAAATTGAAGAAGCTATTAGATCATTAAAAAGTGGTAAAACCCCAGGACCAGATGGTATTGGAGCAGAATTTTATAAAATATTTTATGATATGATAGATCCACGTGTGAAGACACTATATGAACACATTTATGCACAACAGAAATTACCAGAAACATTAAATCAATCTATTATAACCCTTATACCTAAATTAGGTAAAAATCTTGATGACCAAGGGTGATATAGAGCTATATCTCTTTTAAATACTGACCAAAAAATATTAACCAAAAAACTAGCACAAAGACTAAACACAGTGATTAATAAACTAATTCATTCAGATCAAACAGGATTTATACCAAAACGATATTCCTCAAACAACCTCAGAAGATTATTTAATATTATATATTCGAAAAGAAACATTAATACGGATTTATCAATTATTTCGTTGGACGCAGAGAAAGATTTTGATCAGATTGAATGGTCTTATTTATTTTCAGTTATGGAATTTTTTCAGTTGGGGGAGAAGTTTATAACATGGGTTAAATTACTATATACCAAGCCAACAGCCAGAATATTAATAAACCAAATGTTAACAACTAAATTTAACTTATTCCGAGGCTGCAGACAAGGTTGCCCTTTATCTCCACTACTGTTTGCACTTGTAAATGAAACCACTAACAAAATCTGTGAGATTGCATCCTGAAATATATGGGTATAAAACTAAAGAAAAAGAAAATACAATCTCTTTATATGCAGATGATGTATTACTTTATATCACAAAACCGGAAATTAGTATTCCTAACTTGTTAGATTTAATAACTCAATTTCGATCGTTTTCAGGATATAGAATTAATTGGAATAAAAGTGAACTGATCCCAATAATGGGAATTAACTTACATATATTACAACAATACTCTTTTAAGATTGCAAATGAAAAAAAAAATCTTGGAATTTATGTAACAAAAATATGATTCTTTATTTAAATCTACTTCCCACCCTTATTCAATAAACTACTTAAGAATATCCAATATTGGAAAACATTACCTATTTCAATGCTAGGTAAGATTAATGCGATAAAAATGATTATTCTTCCACAATTATTATACTTGTTTCAAATGATCCCGATATATCTTCCTAAAACCTTTTTTTAAGAAGTGGACTCTATAGTTACCAATTTTATTTGGGATTATAAGAACCATAGAATAATTAAAAAGCATTTATGTAAATAAAAAATGAATGGAGGTTTTACATTGCCTAATTTTATGTTTTATTATTGGGCAGTTAATATAAAAAATATGAACTTCTGGTTGGAAGAACTAGATAAACAACCATACTGGTTAAAAATGGAAAAGGAAGACTGTTTACCTTTTGAAATTACCTCGATTTTATTTGCTAACACTACAATACATAAGAAAATGTATAGAGGAAACCCAATAATAGAAAGTGGTATACGTATTTGGAAACAATTTAAAAAAAAAACATTAAAATTACAGAATACACCACTAGCTCTTCCAATTGTAAACAATATTACTTTTAAACCTTCATTGATGGATAAAGGTTTTTGAAAATGGAAGAACTATGGAATAAATAAGATTGGTGATCTCTACAGGGAAAGTTTATTTCTCTCATTTCAAGAATTACAACAAAATTATGGATTACACTCCAAAGAATATTTTAGATATCTACAAATTAGAGATTATGTCAAATCAAATACACTAGATTTTAGGAATAGAAAGACAGAAACTTTAGATGAATGTCTAAATAAACATCCGAATATAGAAAAATTAATATCATATATTTATAATATTTTATTGGAAAATTATTTACCAAATACGGATAAATATAGACAAGAATGGGAAGACGAATTAGGTCAAGTAATTAGTAGAGAAGTATGGAATGAAAGTTTACAACATATACACCACTGCTCATTAAATGCCAGACACTCCTTGATACAATTTAAAGTTATACATAGATTACATTTCTCAAAATCCAAATTAAATAGAATTTTCTCAAATGTTTCCGCTATATGTGATAAATGTCAACAATTAGAAGCTAATCTAACGCATTTATTCACAAAATGTATAAAAATTACTAATTTTTGGACAGAAATTTTTAAGATAATCTCAATTGTAGTTAATGCAAATTTAATTCCAGACTCAAAATTAATTATATTGGGAATATTAGAAACGAATCAGATACTGACAACACAACAAATATTTTTTAATGGTTATAGTTTAATAATTGGTAAAAAATTAATACTATGATTTTGGAAAGGTCCCATATCCCCTACAATCAAAATGTGGATTACAGAAATGTCGGAGACACTTCACCTGGAACGATTAAGAATTGTCCTAATGGACAGGTTAGATCAATTTTTAGGAATATGGTCTCCATTTATTGAATATTTAAAGGGTTAAGATGGTCAGGTTCGAGGCCATGACTGAAGCCTCAATGAAGGAATAGATGAAGAATTATATACAATAGATCATGAATATATCTCCAATGAAGAATATCTTGTTTAATACTCCACTCATTTTATGTATCTATTTTTTTCATTTCTCTTTCTCTTTATTACCTATCTCTATTTCCTACTGTTATAAAATAAAAAAATATAGAAGAATAAATAAGATTGACTGTAAATTTTAAAAATATTAAGAATGTATGTGACGGTAATATTTTCTTTTTCTTTGATTTTATATTATTTCTTCTAAATATGTAATTACTTCTAATAAAAATATTTTACAAAACAAAGCTGCATTTACCAGGCTATTTTTAATGGCATCAACAGTTTTTCGAGTATTCTGATCTATGATGGAGAAGAAGGAATGAAACAGTATAGAGATAAAACACAAGACATTTATTGAAGCGTGAACCAAGCAACAGGAAACCACTCGACGTCGTCGACACGTGAAGACTTTTGTTGAGATGGTTGGGTCTGGAGAACTCAAATATCCTGTAAACATTCTGGATCCCGGTCCCAGGAGAAGTCATGTGTACTAACTTCAAGGATACACTCCATGATCAATAGGCCAAGTTTATTTCCTAATCTGAAAGCAACAGTCAGCTAAGTTTTGAAATTAGGCAACCTCCTTAACGATAGAAACGAATCATTCATAGCATCGGACACCAAACGCGTACCAGCTGGGTCTGGGTAGGTAAATAAGCTCATCCTTTTTATGTAGGCTTTGGCAACTGCATTATATGAAGACGCTTCCACTACATTAGTTAAGATGAATGGTTTATTGATGCATATTGGTTAATGGTGCCACTAAGTGATACTGGCTTACCAAGCGAGTTCTCTTCCTTGAGCCAAGGACTATTAGTGCACGAATCCATATTAGACGGACTGCCTGTTCTACCTCCCACTTTACTACTTTCCATCACGGTTCTGAGTTGGAATGCTGGTTCATGAAAAATATTCGGATTTCAGGAGATGTGATATCGGTCGAGAACACACATTCGTGGCCCTCCTCGGACAGTGACACCATTCAGGTGGTTTCGTATCCATTGTAACCGGGACGCCGTTAATTATGACCGAATTGCAGACGATCAACGATTCGATTGAGGAATCACTGTCTGGAACGCCAGACATTGTTTCCTCTAGAGCGTCGTAGGCTGAGGCGAAACCTGATAGGAGTATTTAAAAGGATGAGAGGCGTAGATTGGGTAGAAAACAGGAAGTTTTCTTCCCAGGTCGAAAGATCAAAGACATGAAGATACAGCGTTTAGGTGAGAGGGGCAAAATTTAAAGGGGATGCGCGGGGATGTGTTTTACACAAAGCGTGTTGGTGCCATGAACGCGGTGCCAGGGGTGGTGGTGGAAGGAGATACCATAGATAGACACAAAAAGATGGAGTAACTCAGCGGGCCATGCAACCTCTCTGGAGAAAAAGGATGGGTGCGGTTTCGCATAGGAATCCTTCTTCAGACTGTGGGTAGAGCTCTACGCGCATGCATACCATATCACTCAGATTACACTTCAATAACTTTTCTAGCTCACATTTGCATCTCATTTGCCTGTAGTTCCTGGCCTTTCGTTGATGATGACTTATAAACCTTCGTCATGACACCAGTGGTTTCCTCTCGAGCTTCCCACAGTGTCCTCGGACATCTCTGATCGAGCCCGAGAGATTTGTCTAACTTCATAGAAGTTTGGACCTTTAGCACTTTCTCGGTAATACTAACTGTTCCCAAGGCACTTCCAATGATTGCCCCAAACTAACCGGTCCTCATGTCTTTGTCCACCATATGAACAGAAGAAAATATTTCTTGATGAGCTTGCCCATCCTATGTGGCTCCACGCTGCATGACCACTTTTATCCTCTGTCTGGTTTCCCTTTCCCCTTAATGTATTTATAAAATCTCTTGGGATTATCCGTAATATTCCATACCATAGGTATCCCACGTTCCTTTTTTTTCTCCTGCGTATTTCCTTTACCGGCGTGCTCCTCAGTTCCCGACACTTCTCCATGCATACACCCGATGTGAGCTGCCTAAACCTGTCCCACGCATCCATATAATTGACCAGAGACTCAACTTCCCCATTCATCGAATCTTTCTTCCACCCACTTGCTTTTCCATTCACTCTATCATGGACATACAAATCCTTGGACCCTTGTCAGCACACTTTGAAAACACATCCCACTTTGCGGATGTTCATTTCCCTTCAAATAACATACTCCATTTAACTAGAGAGAGTTCCTGTCCAATACCTTTAAAGTTGACCTTGCTTAAATTTCGCATTTAATATCGTGGGCCCGTTCTGGCAATAACTATTCGAATAATGAATACTTTGCCATATGTGACAAGTCACAGTGAAATTATTTGCTTGCATATCCAACGTATGCAATAGCCGCCCAATTTTCTTGAGCTGACCGAATTACAAGCAATCCTGCGGCGGACCACCTTTTTTCTCCGAAGAACGGTCTCGTCCCGAAACGTCATCCAATGCTTCGCTCCAGAGATGCTGCCTGTCCCTCTGTGGTACTCCAGTGTTTTATGTCTATCTCTTGTTGAGGTCACCTCTGACCAGCGGAGATTCCAATGGTCTAGAAATCGGAAACCCTATCGCTATCGCCGCCACCTACACCCCAGCCACATATCCACCTGCCCTGTCTTCGTATTCTTCGCCTCACCAGCACTTGGTAGTGGACGTAATCCAGAGCTCACTGCTCCGGAAGTCCTGATTTTTTAGCCTCATGAACTCTCTCTACTCACACTGTAGTGCACCATTAATTGTCCTACCAATGCCATTTGTGCCAACTTACACAACGCCGACCGGCTGCTCCCCGTCCTTCTTGAGAATGTCATGTAGCCGCTCCGAGACACCCTGGAATTTAGCACCGGAGGGACAATACACCCTCCTGTACTCTTGACTGTTGCCGCTGAATCTCCAGCCTAAATCCTCAAATAATATGCTCCGCTAGCCCTTGCCTTATCAGGTTCTTAATTAGCCACTATGGAAGCTCCGACCAATCCATCGGTTACCTTTCTGTTGCCCCGCCTGCAGCTGGCTCTACTATTCCGCCACTCACCTTTTAAATTCTCCTGCGCTGTTATGAGACTGAAATGGAATGTCAGCACCTCCTGTTCGTCTCCCACCTGTCAGCTGCCTTCGTACGGTCATAACTAATAAGGGCATAATTTATCCATTCGGCCCATCAGGTCTACTCCCCCATTCAATCATGGCTGATCTATCTCTCCATCATAACACCATTATCCTGCCTTCTTAAAGATGCATGTTATTCAGTGCCTGTTCATAAGGATCATCGGAGACATTTGAGGTTTAGCTGGATGAGGCAATTATGGCAATTTACAGCATTGCCATAATGGGCCCCTAGATTATTTACAAAACTGTTAAAACCAGTGCTGGGGCTACTCCGGGCTCAGAGCCATATTATAATGGCTTATTTGGTTGACATCTTAATAATAGGAAGACTCGGGAAGCAGCTGAATTTTCTGTTTTAGCTGTTAAACTCATGTTTCAGAGATCCGGGTTTCTCATCCATCCAGTTAAATCCTAATTTATACCAGTTAGAGTAATTGATTATTTGGGATTCACCATTAACTCAACTCACATGTCTGTGACTCTGCACAGGGGCAAGAGGTTAGACTTAATTGAAGGCTGTAACAAGCTCATGGTGGAGCAGCATCCTTCAATTAGGCACGTGACCAGCATGATTGGCAAATTAGTGGCTGCCTTTTCAGCTGCACACTTTGGACCTTTGCATTACCAAAGTTAACAACGTGCAAAGGAGTAGGCACTCAGGATACATGCAGGTCATTTTGACAGGCCCATGCACTAACCAGCTGATGCCATTGCTGAAGTGCAGTGGTGGATAGTGAACATTTCGAGTTGCTCCAGTAAAGTTCTGATTGAAAAAATTTCAGTTGTTTTACTGACTGATGTTAGCGCCCTAGGATGGGGTGCTACTGATACCATCTCTAGCTGTGGAGGCAGATGGAATATGCATGAGGCTTTTATTCTTCAATCACATGGGAATAACTATTTAGAACTATTGGGATTATTCTATGGTCTTAAAGCTTATTGTACTAGAATGCGTCCCTTGCATGCTCAGCTTCAGTTTCACATCACTACGGCAGTGTTGCATGTTAATTACATGGGTGGAATCAAATCGGAATCTTGTGATAGATTGGCTAACCTTATTTGGCACTGGTGTATTACAAGAAACATTGGAGTTTCAGCTATCTACCTACCAGGTAGATTCAACATGGTGGCGGACACCAGGTCACGCAAATTCCATGACAACACAGAATGGACGTTGAACCTTGATATATTTAATTACATTGTTGCTCGGTATGGGATGCCAGATATCGATTTGTTTGCATCCAGATTCAATTTTCAATTACTGAAGTGTGTTTCATGGGAACCGGACCCAGGGACAGTAGCGGTAGATGTATTCTCGCTCCACTAGGGTGGAATGTTTTTATATGCATTTCCCCCATTTTGCCTCATCAGTCGGTGCTTGTTGAACATCAAGCAGGACTCCACCTCCGTAGTTTTGGTGATACCCGACTGACCTACACAGCCATGGTTCCCACTCGTTTTGGGAATAATAACACAGCCTCCAATGACTGTTCCGAAACGTAGTAACCTACTGGTGCATCCTGTAACTAGGGAGCAACATCCATTACATGACCGTATTGATCTAATGATTTTCAGATCCTAAGGAGGCCATACCTGGGGCTTGGACTATCCGATCGTATCGTGAACGTGATCACTGCGGCCTGGAGGGATAGTATCAAAAAACAGTACATCTCTCATGTCAGGAAATTGGAGGTGTTCTGCTTATGGTGGAACATAGCATATCACACGCCACGCATCTCAGATGTGCTGGAGTTTCTGTCAACGCTATATTTTGATGAAGGGTTGAACTATAGTGCCATCAATAGTGCCAGGAGTGCCCTGTCATCTTACTTATGGCTGGGGTCGGAACTACATTCTGTTGGATCTCACCCTTTAATATCCTCTGAAATCTGGGATGTGAGCGTGATACTCAGGTTGCTTCGCCAGTGGTCTCCAGCCACATCCCTGTCTTTGCCCAAAATCACCCAAAAGGAGGTCATGCTCATGGCGCTGCTTTCAGAATGGGTCCAGACATTGCAGAAGCTGCGACTGGACAGGATGGTGT
The DNA here is from genome assembly GCA_035221665.1 of Okamejei kenojei. Taxonomy (NCBI): domain Eukaryota; kingdom Metazoa; phylum Chordata; class Chondrichthyes; order Rajiformes; family Rajidae; genus Okamejei; species Okamejei kenojei. The sequence continues at coordinate 7,610,018 of CM069173.1, forward strand.
CATCTGGAAATAACATAACGTTTTACATTTATGATTTAATTAAACAGAGCGGACCAGGGGTGTCAGGGTTCAAGCTTAATTTTTCGGCATACCCCACGGATTTATGATTGTGTGTAGTTTCGCACTTGCAACATTATATCAAGGTCATCAAGAACCTCAGAGGCGTTAAAATCAGCATTATTAATCTACCACAAAAAGCCGCAGAAGAAAGTGTTGGTACAGACCATCTCAAGATGTCTGAAACAGATTCCGGTTTGTGCAGGAGTGGACACTGACAATTTTAAATCTCACTCCACCAGGGCGGCATCAATGTCAGCAGTGAGGGCAATGGACGTCCCTCTCGATCATATCGGGGCTGCAGGATGGTCAAATGAACTGACTTTTCAAAGGTTCTATAACAAGCCGCTTACCGCACCGGGGGTTTTCGCACATTCTATTTTAGGTTCTGATTCATAGCTTCCCCCTGGGAGAGAGGGGTCGCTTTTGTTTTTTCTTTGTTAAATACACCATTCACATGTTCAAATCAATGTCATTGTTCAGTGCATTGTTTATTATTCACTCAGCCTGGGTCAATTGATGCAGTGAGACGCCTGGATTCGTATCCACGGCATGAAATCACAAAGCTTTAAATTCTTCACGGAATCACTCACGTGACTCCAAGCAAAATAGTAAGATTAAATGAGAACTTACCAGTTTGAAGTTTGATCTTTATTTCATGGGGAGTTAAGGTGAGCGATTACGTGTGCACCACTCCCAACCCTCATATCATAAAGGTCATCTGGTAGCTCTAGGTTTCTAATCTTACTATGGTACTTCAATTACTGTTACCTGTGATTTCACACCGCTGCTTCGAAGATTTACGCCCATGCGGACTGGCGGGGTTCTTCACTAACTCCTCATAAAAAAAGATCAAACTTCAAACTGGTAAGTTCTCGTATAATCTTACTATTTTGCTGTATCCCGATCCGCCCATCGGGATACGGCAAAATAGTAAGATAACACGAGAACTAAACGGATAACGGTACCACTTTTAATAGCCTGCCTGTATTAATTTGAAGACATTAAAGACACTTTGCATTACAAATGTCAGAATTGCTCCGAGCTCCTGAAATCCCGAGTCACTAATAATTCTCAAGTGCGGTTGCGCTGAGGATTAATGTTAAGCCACTGTATCTCCGTCCGTCCCGCCGGACAAGAATCGTATGTTGGAGACGATCACGAGCAGACAGAAGCCAAATATCAGCACGCATTATAATCGCCACCTTCATCATCTACTGTGGAGAAGCCGAGATGAAAATTCTGAAAATATTCGAGAGGAATTTAAATTAGGCATGTACGCTGACTACCCCTTATCATTGTGTAGGAAGGAACTGGAGATACTGGTTAAAACCGAAGATAGACACAAAAAGCTGCAGTAACTCAGCGGGAAGAGCCTCAACCCAAATCGTCAAGGTTTTATTTTCTGCAGAGATGCTGACTGTCCCGCTGAGTAATCCAGCTTGTTGTGTTTAATCCAGCATCTGCAATTCGTCCGATAGCATTGAACACGACCCGCGAAGTATCACGGTTCAGCTCTGCGGATTAAACAAACAATGATTTAAGTTAAGAATTGGGGGATGCACGGTGACGCAGCGGTAGATTGCTGCGATACAGCGCCTGGGACCCAGGGTCGATTTTCACTACGGGTGCTGTCTTCATGGAATGTTTACGTTCTCCCTGTGAACTTCCTGTTTGTTCCCATATTCCAAAGACGTACAATTTTGTTGGCAAATTCGCTTGGTAAAATTGTAAATTGTCCTTAGTGCGTGTAGGATATTATTATTATGCTGAGATGGCTGGTCTGCGCCTACTCTGTGGATTTAAGGGCCTGTTTCCGCGCTGTGTATCTAAACATAAAAAAAAGTGCAGGAGGAGGTCATTCGGCTCTACGAACCAGCACCGCCATTCATTGTGATCATGGCTGATCGTCCGCTATCAATAACCCGTGCCTGCCTTCTCCCCATACTCCTTGACTCCACTAGCCCCTAGAGTTCTCTCCAACTCTCTCTTAAATCCATCGAGTGATTTGGCCTCCACTGCCCTCTGTGGCAGGGAATTCCATAAATTCACAACTCTCTGGGTAAAAAAGTTTTAAATGACCTCCTCTTTATTCTAAGACTGTCACCCCAGTTCCTGGACTCACCCAACATTGGGAACGACCAGTCCTTTTATAATTTCATAAGTTTGTAAAAGATCCCCCTCATCTTTCTAATCTCCAGTGAATACAAGCCTAGTGTTTTCAATCGTTCCTCATAAGACAGTCCCGCCATCCCAGCGATCAATTTCGTGAACCTACGCTGCACTTCACAATACTTCAGATGTGGTCTCACCAGAGCCCTACACAACTGCAGAAGAACCTCTTTACTCCTATACTGAAATTCTCTTGTTATGAATGCCAACATTCCATTAGCTTTCTTCACGGCCTGCTGTACCTGCACGCCAACTTTCAGTGACCGGTGTACAAGGACACCCAGGTCTCGCTGTACCTCCCCCTTACCTAACCTAACCTAACCCCATTGAGATAATAATCTGCCCCTTGTTTTTGCCACCAAAGTGGATAACTTCACATTTATCTATATTATGCTGCATCTGCCACGCATCTGCCTACTCACTCAACTTGTCCAGGTCCCCCTGCAACCTCCTAACATCCTCTTCACAGTTCACACTGCCACCCAGCTTTGTGTCATTGTGTCATTTGTGTCAAAAACTAAGCTAAACTAAAATAAACTTACCTAACCTACACTAAACCAAACTAAACCAAACTAAACTAAACCAAACTAAACTAAACTGATATCGGGTCAGAATTCGGTTCAATGAAAATTCAGAAACATCGTGACAGGGTCTGCTTTCGTCTCTGAATTTACACTTTGCCCTGATTTTCATTTCCCCGTGAGTTAACAGTTGAGATCACCAAATATAAAATGAAATGTAAAATTAAGAATTACATTATCGTTTTAGCAATCTGACCACGACACTGAAACCGATAAAACGGGCTTTACATGGGCAGCACATCGGCGTCAGAAAGTTAGAATATTTCCTTTCGGACGAGAAATGATGTGAAGTACTGGAATAAGTCAGCCGGTCAGGCAGCATCTCTGGGAAACAAGCATATGTTTCCCATCGCGACCGTTCTTCATTTTTTTGTGTAAACCAGAATCTGCAGATTCTTGTTTCTACATTCTCTCTTTTCTAGTATGCTGCCTGGCCTGCTGTCGTGTTTACAGCATTTTCTGTTTTTTTCCAGTTTCCAATTTCTGCAATTGAATCCCCATCGTCGTTTATCCTTGCTGTGCTGAGATCGCGGTGGTTACGTACGTTAACAGATAATTGTTGATGACTATCATGGACCGTGTGCCTGGAAAGATGTGGTCTGGCAATATATTGTCCATGTTAGAATTGTGCTGTACCTTTTAGAGGAAAATAAAAAGTATTTCTGAACTGTTGTCGTCGACCTTCTTGGCGATATGGCTCGGGCATGTGAGTGGTGTTAATGGCATAACATGGACAAGTAAAATAGATGCATTTTGGTGTTCGCGCACACTGGTGCCACTGTGGGCGATGGAGGAGTTTAATGTTTAGGGTGAAATCGTTTGGTGTTGGACACCCATCTCGCGTCAGGATGCCACCAGTCTCTGAGCGTTGTTGGATATGTGGTCATTCAGGCAAGTGAAAGATATTAAGTCACGAAGATGAGGTGTGCCCTGTTGATGGTAGAAAATCCTTGGACGTCTCTCTCGCCCAACCCATCGCATGACTTTGCAGAACATTATTGCTCGAACTGGGTGTTATTCTGCATAAGGGCGCACAAACCTGGCTGACAGTGTGGGACTGGGGTGATACTAGTACTGTACAATGCCGAAGTAAATCTGTACTTCTAGGAACAACCATTTTTGCAGTGCAGCATTTCAAAGCGGTTACCGCCATCAACACCCACCATTTTTGCAGTGCAGCATTTCAAATCGGTTACCACCACCAACAACCACCATTTTTTGCAGTGCAGCATTTCAAATCGGTTACCACCACCAACAGCACCAACTTTTGCAGTGCAGCATTTCAAAGCGATTACCACCACCAACAACCACCATTTTTGGAGTGTAGCATTTCAAAGCGGTTACAACCACCAACAACACCCATTTTTGCAGTGCAGCATTTCAAAGCGGTTACTGCCACCAACAACCACCATTGTGCAGTGCAGCATTTCAAAGCTGCTACTGCCACCAACAACAACCTGTTTTTTTTTTGTTTTTTTTAAATACATTTTTATTACAAGCAGTGTACAAAAGTATAAACCGCGGCATATGACATAATAAATTTATTGCACATCTTCAATTTTAATTTTTAGCTAAAGATAAGAAGAGGAAAGGAGATTAAAAGCAAGAGAGAGAGAGAGTGATTTAGCACCAAAATTCGATTTAATTTCGATTTAAATCGGGAGAATAGCTGGACTAATGTCGCTGCTATTTTCACTGTTTTTCACTGCTACTGCATATACGGTAGGGCTTTCAGTAAACCCCTGGACTAGCCTCATCCAGGTGTATGGTTGATCTTTGTCTATAAAATCAAACAGGAACTGGCTGTCTTTATGCTGTGGTAAGGAGAAAAAGGTTGAATATAGGGCAATTACCGTAAAGGTGTCGGCATCTGCCCGTATCGACGACAGAATGATATTGGAGTAGGTACTAAAGAGCAATGGGGATCACTTGTTTTAATAGCGCTCAGGCCTTAGACAAAAAGCCATTCATTACATGTTCCCACTTTTGGGATTGGCAGGAGCATTACACGGACTTTGCATTTTCGCTAATACTCCTTGTTGTAATATTGTCAGAATAACGATAGCTATCCCTTCTTCAGCCTCCGGGGCCAGTCGATATTGTTTTGAACAAGGCAAGGCAATACCCTTTTTTAATGTCTCTTTATGTTCAGGGGCTGAATGCACTCATACCATATGATGCTTTCCACCTCTCCAACATGTACCTCGTGTTCTATCTTTTAATTGCCATTGCCCCCTTCCTCTGTCAGTTCACAGGCGTTGTGATCACATTCTCCCACGGCTAATTTTGCCATTCTAGATTAACCAATTCAAAAACGTGAACCTGTCGGGGCAGCAAACAATTTAGTAAAGTCTGAACATCTAGAGTCCCATTTTCAGCTAGGGATCCTCCCACTTACTCTTAAATCGCGTTATAAACTCTGGGATCGTGTCATCTTTGTGTTGCAAGGATCGCACCACGTCCCCTATATCACTATGTTTTCTCGCTCCCCCCCTTTATATCCTCCTTTACTCTGTGGGCCAACCAGTGAATGAGGAACTCATTTACCTAAGCCCGCTGCTCCATGCAAATATTAATTGTGCTCCCATCTCGCCAACCGATTTTTTTTAAAGAGATGAGTAGGACAGAGATAGCTTATAACTTCCCTAATCTTCCACATTTCAATGTGATTGATCAGCTAGATTACCGTAATGATTTACTGGATATTGGCGTTCTCCGAACTTTTTTTATTTCCACATTTTCTGCCGATCCCAGTTGAACAATGGGATCTCCTACATTTTCCCGGTGTCCTTTGATCTTTTTTTTCAATCACCTTTGCGGTGATCTTTCTTACCTGCATTTTCCGTCCTGAACCACCTGTTTCTTTTCCTCAAGCCTCATTCTATCAGTGGGACCAGATTTCGTCGATCTACTACTGTTGCCTGCCATTTTCTTCTCGCAAGTCTGTAAAAGAAAAGTTAGATTTTCGCGGATAATGTCTTATAATTCACAGCAAAAAGATTTGAGCACAAGTGCAGGGGGTTTCTACTGTAGTTGTACAGGGTCTTGGTGAGGCCACACCTGGAGTATTGCGTACAGTTTTGGTCTCCTAATCTGAGGAAATACATTCTTGCCATAGAGGGAGTACAGAGAAGGTTCACCAGTGATTCCCGGGATGGCAGGAATTCCATATGAAGAAAGAGTGAATAGACTCGGCTTGTACTCGCTGGAATTTAGAAGACTGAGGGGGGATCTCATAGACACTTACAAAAGGCTAGATGCAGGACAATTGTTCCCGATGTTGGGGAAGTCCAGGACAAGGGGTCACAGTTTAAGGATAAGGGGGAAGCCTTTTAGGACCGAGATGAGAAAATAATTTTTCACTCAGAGAGTCGTGAATCTGTGGAATTCTCTGCCACAGAAGGTAGCTGAGGCCAGTTCGTTGGCTATATTTAAGAGGGAGTTAGATGTGGCCCTTGTGGCTAAATGGATCAGGAGGTATGGAGAGAAGGCAGGTACAGGATACTGAGTTGGATGATCAGCCATGATCATATTGAATGGAGGTGCAGGCTCGAAGGGCCAAATGGCCTGCTCCTGCACCTATTTTCTATGTTTCTATAATATTCTCTTCGCAGTTTGCGTGCACGGGTTTTACTCCGTCTGCAAATCTCGAAGTCGCCATTCAATTTCTACAGAGCTCTTTAGGGCACCTGCTTCATTTTATCCACTACGCCCAGCGTGAATAAATTAATATTCCCCACATCCTTCCTTAACCCTAATAGGTATCTTGGCTCCGCGTGAGTCAGCGGCCAGTAAGCTAGATTGCCCAGCGGCTCTACCTTCTCTGGGTAGCCCTCCCGTCATCTTATCAGATAGGACTATTTGATCATTCCCTTTTATTTCCCGCAATATTCGTGCGAAACCCGTTACAATTGGGACCCTGTCGACTGCGCCAAATTCTGTAGAAGAAATTAATTTAGGGGGAAATTAAAGGAAAAAACAAAAAGCTCCCACATCGCAGATTTGCTTCAAGAGAATTTATTGCTTGATATCATGCAGCGATAGCTGCAGTAAACTTCACCAGTTTTCTGACTTCAAAGCAGAATTAGCCAACAGATACTGTGAAGTAAATAACTTTTGTTTACTTTTATTAAATACTATTCTACAAAAACACTATATCACCACATGGGTACCAATTATTTCATTAGCCATTACATACTGTTCGCTTTTGTTAATCTTGTTCAACAACAGATGGTTAATAAAAATCGAACGCAATACAAGGGCATCTTGACATTATTCTATCTCATCGTTCAAACGACCCACGTCACCATCCCCATTTTGCGCCAATCATAAGGCTCCCATTTACGGCAATGTGTTTACGCTACTAGCGGTAGGGCGCGGGGGATCCACTGTAACTTCTCAGAAATGTAAACAAACTTAGTTATCTCCTCCCATTTCATGTTTGCATTTACCATCCAAAATTCGTCACATTCCCAGACTGAAGCTAGTACGTCTAGTCTTACTTTGCCAATTCCCTCGTACTTCTTCTGCATCTGGTCAAGCGAGAACTGCCAAATGTCAAATCCAAATGTCCTTTCCTTCCTTATTCAATTTCATTCAAATAAAGAAGGATATTATTTTTTCTTCCACGCCCATGAATGTCAAAACTGGCATAAGCCGCTGAAAGATCACCAATGTTGTACCGAAATTGCATTTGTATCAGTTTACAATTTGATAGAAAGCCTACTCGAGCATTCTCCATTCCTTCTCTGCAGGTAACTAAACAACCAACAAGTCGCCTACTGGGGAACCGGACAAGAGATGCAATCGAGCTTGAGAAGCAATCTTTTGAGCTCCATGCTTTCCGTGATGCCTACGATAAGAGCGTTGAATGATGCTTACGATGCATCCGCTCAAAACTAATATGCATTTTAAACAATGATTCTGGCACGCCGACTTTAGTTACTCCGCCCTTCGCCTCGGCACAGCTGCAGCGTATGTACTGCATCAATGGAGGTGGGTCAATAATGAAAAGCGATTCTGAATCTCTGGCATACCCTCTCATTCTGTCGCCCTCTCATGGACACACGCTTGTTACATCCTGCTTCCATTAAAAATATCATTGGTTATGCATACTTGTGTGAATGTGACCCACTATAATTGGCTGCTTCTGTTGCAGAGTTAATAATTTTATTGAAAACCGAATGTCTCTGTTAGCTGCAATGACGCATTATGTTCACTGCGAGAAGCAGAAATAAAATGGAACTCACGTTAAATTAAATGTTGCAGCAAGCATTTTATTAAACAGGGTTGTGCAGTGGACATTTACATACGTAATCATGGGACATCTCAAAGATGAGAAGAGAATGGAGGATGAAATGTTTAGCACCATAACTCTATGTCTGATTTCATTTGCGTGCTGGAGCCGTTGCTGTTGGATTCAAAGGAAGGTGGAAACAGTTAGGTGAGGATCAAATCCGGAGACATTGAATGTCTGTTCCAGTGCAGCATAGTGCACGGTTCCCCGTGACCGCTCTCGCCGCTGAGTAATTGAACAATTTGCCCGTCTCCCATGTTAAATAGGTGGCAACATATGCATTCCGGTGCAGGGGACACGGGCAGATTTCGATAATATTTCTAAGCTATTTTTTGAAATTTGATGCAGAAAGATTTCAGAGACAACCGTCATTACCTATCTTTTGCACTAACGACGGGATTGGTATTGTAATGTTATTTTACACCTGGTTTATTCGATTTTAATAAACTTACAGTTAGGCTGAATGGGTATTTGAGTGCCTGGAGCAGCTGTTCTCTGAACCTCCTCTGGGTCACAGTGTAAATGAGCGTGTTTGTGCAGGTGTTGAACAGTTGTAGCATAATTCCAGTTTGTTCAAATATTGCAAATGGGTTCTTCAACCCCTTGTACAGAAATCCATTCGTAATTCTATAGAACACAAAATATGCTACAGTTGTGCCCCAAAGCAGCATAAAGCTGCTGGAGATTGCAAGGAGTAAAATTATGGATCGTCTACGGTTTGAAATCTCTGGGTCGTCACTCCTGAGATCGCGGAGTTTTCTGCGGACACGACTGGCCACTAAAATACGTCTGACAGTGAGTACATTAATCAGCATAATCAAACAAAACGGAATGACTGTGATTATCAGCTGTTGACCCCAGGAAAATGCTACCCACAAGGGGAGGCTATAAAATTGAAATCGTATTCGACAACCCCACAGTATACCCTGCTTATCCCTGTGATTATAAGTGTACGCAAAAGGCCAGGGCGCGTTCTGCAAACAGAAGAACGCAGATAGGGTCACTATAACCACCACCGCGGTTCTCTCGTTGCAGTATCTGGTTCTCAGATTCTGAGTGGAAATGGCCACAAAGCGATCAAATGTAAAAGCGACCGTGAGCCAAACCGAACAAGCTACGGCCGCGGGAGCGAGGAACATAATGAACCTGCACACAGTATTGTGGAAGAAGAATGTTCTCCACCAGTAAATGTCGGCAATCCGATGTAATATCACTTCGCCGACGATCACGGAGAGGTCCGCCGTCGCCATGGCCACCAGGTAACGAGTGGTGCATTTGGAGAGACCACAATTTCTGCGGGACAGGATCACAATGGCCAGCAAGTTCACTAGGGGTGTAGAAAAGAGGCAACTCTCGTTATATGGAAGCGAAACGCGATGCTAATTTGGGGGTACATTTTGGATACGATCTGTTTACTTTTTCGTAAACAACTGGCCCACTGACACATGCAATCCCTGGGTGCGTGATAAGGAGCTGTGCGGATTAGCTAGCAGCGGTATACGCAGGCAGCGTGAGCTGTCTCAGTCTCCCTTGATGCACCATAGACTGCAGCAACAGGTCCGCAGCAGACGCCATCGTCCTAGACCTAAACCCTTCTTTGGAACAGCCAGGCAACAGGGATTCGAACGTTAGATTCGCATTTCTCCGCTGAAGCACTTGCCTTCAACACTACTCCCATCCGAACCCATTGATAATCGCCCGAGCCCAGCGATCAGCCTACATCCTTGCGATTGGATACTCGACTTTCCGATTAACATACCTTAATCAGTGAGCATTAGTGCTAACACCCCTTCAACAATAATTCTGAACAACGGTGCCCCATAAAGATGTCTTCTCCTTCCCCGACGACACCCTATACACTCACGAACCTCCGGTCAAATTCGGCTTCGACAAGTTTTCCAGATAATGACAATCTCAACGTTGTCTTTATCAACAAAATATCCCACATGTCAGTCCCACATACAGCGTCCCATTGACCTACCTGGCACCCCGATTGCTGCTAGAATTGGATAATAATAATCTTCAACGGTCAAGTGCCTCTTCCAACTCATTTCCCCTTCAAGCCGTCCCAGTTATGCAGTGCGACACTTGCAGAAGTCAAAGTGAGACGTAAAACCGCGCTATATTTATATTCCTAGAAAAAAGTGAAGGACAGCGTGCGTTCACATCCCCGCGGACATCCAATGTTGGAACGTGTGAACAAATAGGTTGCTCCCAGGTGATGCAAAGCGTTCAACTCATTATGCGACCGCTTGCTACTCAGGCACCAGCTGCGCACCAACCGAACAAGGAATAAAATACAACTGCACATTCTATTTTTAAATTTAAACACGTGGCACGAAGACGCAGCAAAATGCATGTCATAATAGCATTTAATCCACACACATGCTGCGATGTAATACAGTAATTTATTTGTAGCATTTGAAATGCATTTTCCAGACACCGTTAACATGCTTCCATTAATAATTTGATCCTGGATTTCCTGTGAAGCTCCGTTTTGAAAAGAAAATAGAGTCATATTTGGGCAGCGGGTCTATATGATGTAAATCATAGGGAACCTTCTAGACGACATCGCACGCAACCCAGAAACAATAGCAGCATTAATATCTTTAAACTGTTGGCATTGATGAAGTAAATAATAGGCAAGTGTTATTTTTTACATAACAACTGCCCAGAAATAAACATCGGCAAGACATGTTCTTGGTCAACAAGTTTCATTAAGAAATGTGTTAATTCATAAAAACTAATGCAGAGAGGTGAACAGCTTTAGATGTTATTCCAGGTATTAGGGCGAAGTCATCTCAATGCATTGACCCGTTGGAGATATCAAGAATGTTGATGTGCAAGATGATAGAACCGATTGAATGGGTTAAAGAGAGTCTGACCAGCTGTAAATGTTTGGGGATAGAAAATACTGAAGGCAGTCTTGAACTAAGAAAGAAATGGCATGTTTGCTGCACTCAAACCAAGCAATTCACAGAAAAAATTCTTCATAGAGCAGTACAGCACAGGAAGAGGGATGTTCTTTTTCGAAATAATTCATTAGGATTATTTTTAACAAGGATTAAAAAATTTAACAAATTCTTGCAAATTTATTCACAAGAATGGTACTAATATTGAACGGTGTGAATTGTGAGATGGATTGGATAATGCCGAAGCTTTTTCCCTCTGCAGCGAACAAGACCCCGAGGGGTTATGGAGCGTTAAAATATGACAAAGTGGAGGTATTTTATATTGTCCCTCGGATATAGGTCTCTATAAGAGTGCAAGATTCTAAAATGAGATGGTAAATATTTAGAAAGGACGCAGCGGTAACTCTTCCTCACGGGAGGGGCAGGTACTGTATATTACGAACTCTCACCTGGCCTTTTCTCCATCTTGTTCATGAGAAATTTGCTTTCAACTAATGCGAGTCAATTTGATTGGGGATGGTAGGATATTGTTTCCCGCAACCATCTTATTGTGCGGGCTTATTTCACAGCAGGAGTCGCACTCAGTTTGGTATAAGTGTAGTTCACGTGCAATGTTGCTCAGATCGTAATATATTGGCAATATTACCATTAATCTGGGGAGTGACAGATAATGATAAAGATTTTGCCAGGACTGGAGATGTTCAATTCATGAGAAGGGACTGTATAGGTCAGGATATTATATTTCTCTGGCCGAACGATGTTGTGAATTGATATTTCAAGTTTTGAAACGTTATCACGAGAGAAATATAATCAAGACGGTCGTCGGATTGCCGAATTGTTATCAAAATAAAGAGGACGAGAGGATTTAGTGAAGATTGAAGACTCGGCTGTTAAGTCCAAAATGTGCGCGTTGCCCAGGCAGACGGTGACGCGTTGTTCCTCGATCTTGGTAACAGTCCTAGTGTCATACAGCATAAAAACAAGTCCTCCGGCACAACCTGCCCACGTTGACCAACGTAACCCCATATACAGACCACACCTGCCCACGGTATGCTCCATATTCCTCTTAGCGATCCTTATCCATGTACCTGTCGCAATATTTTGTAAACTTTGCCAAAGTACCTGCTGCAACCACCTCCTCCGGCAGCATGCTACATACATGTGTAGTGTAGAGAAAGATGGGACTTTGCATAAGGACTAGGAAAGGTTGGGATTGGGCAGAGAAGTGGCAAGTGAAATATGGAGTAGCAAAATGTAGAGTCATGCATTTTTTTGGCAAGATGTACTCTTGATTGGTACAGTATCAGGGTTACGGGGAGACGGCAGAGAGTGGGTTTAGGAGGAGAGATGGATCATCCATGTTTGAATGGCGGACTAGACTTGATGGGCCGAATGGCCCAATTCTGCACCTATCACTTATGACATCGTGACCACTTATCAGCACATGCTACGATGCAATTTGCAACCTTCCTTCTGGTCTTCCCTCACAACGTTGAATTCTGAAGAAGTGTTTCGGCCCGAAACGTTCCCTATTTCCTTCGCTCCATAGATGCTGCTGCACCCACTGAGTTTCTCCAGCACTTTTGTCCATCGTTGAATTCACATGACATGCAACAGTTAATAATTTGTTCCTAGATTTCGCTTGGAGCTCCTCTTCAAAACAAAAGAGAATGGTTATTGTGCAGCGGTCTAAATGATGTAAATCACATGGACTTTTCTAGTTGGGAGTGAATACAATTCGGATACAGCAGCGACATTAATCTATTTCAACTGTTGGAACTTCATGAAGAAAATGATAAGAAAAAATAATGTATAACATAGAAACATAGAAACATAGAAATTAGGTGCAGGAGTAGGCCATTCAGCCCTTCGAGCCTGCACCGCCATTCAATATGATCATGGCTGATCATCCTGATAACGTGCTAAATGACCAGAAATAAATATCGGTAACGAATGCCCATGATCAAAATGTTATGTTTAAAGCAATGTTTGTCAATAAAACAGACGGAACCGCGTGTGCGGTTATACCAGATATTAGGGCGAAATCATCGCAATGCATTGATAATGTATTGATGTGGAATTACTTACCACAGAAGGATGCGGAGGTCAATTCAGTGGATAATTATGAGGCAGAGATAGATAGATTCTTGACTAGTAAGAGTATCTGGGGTTATGGGGGGAGAATGCAGGAGAATGGTGTTAGATATATCAGCAGTGATTGAATGGCGGAGTAGCCTTGATGGGCCGATTGAGGTCAGCAAGAGAGAAATTGTGGACAGTCTGCAAACCAACCGAGTTTGGCTTCTTTAAAAGAGTGGATTAATACAATTGACAATGGACAATAGTGCTGGAGTACGCTATTTCGACCTTCGAGCCAGCACCGCCATTCACTGTGAATCATGGCTGATCGTCGACAATCCATTAACCCCGTTCGTGCCTTCTCCCATATCCCTTGCTCTGCTATCTTTGACGAGCACTATCCAGCTCTCTCTTGAATGCATCCAGAGAAGTGGCCCCCGCTGCCATCTGAGTCAGATAACATCCACAAATTCAAAACCTCTGTGTGGACAGGGTTTTCTCATCTACCGTTGTAAATGTGTACTCTTTTTTCTTAAACTGTGGCCTAGGTTCTTGGATTTCCCCAAAGAAACGGGAACTATTTCTCGGCCTCTAGCGCCGGCAGACTTTTAATAATCTTATAGGTTTTGGAATAAGATCCCAAAACACAAGCCCCAGCCGCTGCATTCTATCAACATATGACAGTCACACTGTAGCATTGGCTATAGCATTTAGCCAATTGTATACTTAGTAATTATAACCCCGACTAATTGTAACTTCATAGTATAAGATCCTGCCCACTGTTGCCAGTTCGAGTAGCAGTGTGAAGTGTGATGACCTGTTGTGTAGTTATGACCTGAACAATAAAGATGCCTGTGTTTCTGCCCGTGTGAGTTGAGTTTTACATGGGTGTCATTTTGGATCCGTCCCGCGTCTGTTTATCGCGATTTATTTGTTTACCAGTTTTTAATTTCGTGTATCTGTGTGAATTGGGACATGGCTGCCTTGTCGGGATGCCTAGCCCGCTTGTGGTTTGATTATTATATCGCCGGATCGATGGAGAATGTTTGAGAAAAAAAATAATTACTCTCATTATATGCGCCCGTTCACCGCAACAATGCCGACACGATTTTGATGGCTTCGCTTCTGTTGAATTTAGCGGGTCCGGAGGGCTATGATCCGCGCTGACTGTCCCTTTGAATTTGCACCTGTCCCAACTGGTGCGGAATGGAGAAGGTATGGTTGCCGGAAGAAATGTCATACATAACTCGATGGTTATTAAATGCCGAAAGTTCAAGAACTGTGTGACCACCGTCTATGGAATCCTAGAGGATAATATTATATCATTATATGCGCATCGTTCACCCGCAAACAATGCCGACGATTTTGAAGGCTTCGCTTCTGTTGAATTTGCGGGTCCGGTTGCTATGATCCGCGCGACTCGTTGGGAATTTGCACCGCCAACTGGATGCGAATGGGACAGGGTATTGGTGCGGCAGAAGCATTAGATAATCGATGGTTATAGCATAGAAAAGTTCAGAGAACTGGGTGACTACCGTCTAATAGAATCCTGGGTCCGCAATAACAAGTCGACCTCCGGTTGGCTCAGCACTTACTCCCTCCCATTCCGCATCCTAACCTCTCGGTCCTGGGTCCTCCACCGTCCGAGTGAGCAAAACCGCAAGTTGGAGAACAGCACCTCATATTCCGTTGGGGACGTCTGCGATCCTTTGGGCTTGAACATTGATTTTTTCAATTCTGTAAAACCCTTGCTGTTCTCTCCCCTTCCAACTCATTCCTCGCCTTGGGCCCAGGACATTCCTCTCTCTCTTTCTCCCTCCCCCACCCTAGTCGCACTGCTTCTCATTTGTCCACCCCCCACCCCCCCCCCCAACCTTCAAAAGCTGACAAAGGCTCGTTCCCTTTTATATCGATACATTTTTGCAATTCTTCATTCATTGTTCTTTATCTCTCCCACATCACCGTCTATATCTCTCCGTTTCCCTGATCCCTGACAGTTTGAAGAAAGCGTCGCGACCCCTAACGTCGCCTATCTCATTCGTCCTTCGATGCAGCCGGACCCGCTGAGTTTCTCCAGCTTTTGTGTAACTCGATTTTCCAGGCATCTGCAAGTTCCTTCTTTAATACCTTGAGAGGATAATATTTTTTGTCCGGAGTGCAACAGCCTAGATGAAACGGTGGAACGTTTCATCAGCGACTGTGAATCAATCCGTTTTCGATGCAGGTTTGGTGAATAACGATGGATCTTGTTCGTGATAAATTGTGGGCGGAATGAGTGACCGAAAGCTGCGAGCACTGAACTATTTACGAAATGCAAACCTGACTTTAGATTCAGGTTATTCATGTTGTCGGATTGGCTGAGGACTTGTGGCCACACTGGCTGATCATGATAGCGCGAATGTAATCAACAATAAAATGTGAATATGGCTAGTTACTCTCCGCAAAGATTTCTTAATGCATTCCAGCAAGGTTCCGAACATGCTAACACCAAGGTTGTACAAACTGTAACTATTTCCACCCCAAGAGGCACAAATTTGCATCGTTCATGGGGAGAAAGTTGATCATATTGCAAAAACCCAACGACTTTTGCTAAATTGTTGTCGATTTGGTGGCCAGTACAGCTCCAAGGGTCAAGTCACCTGATTCAACAAGGGACCTGTCAGATTCAGATTCTCACGAACCGGACGAATCTTTTCCACGGGAACCCGACTCTGATTGCTCAGATACTGACCTTTTTTTACCGCACTTTCCTAAACCTGCGCACCTCAGGCAAAGTTACTATCCTGCTGTGGGACCATGAATAGTGAATAACAAACCACTGATCGCCAAGGGCGATACTGGTACGGCGTGAACGTCATGTCACCAAAGTGTTTCAACAAGAAAAGAACCATGAGCGCATGAGTAAAGACTCCTCCACTTTACATGCTTGAAATTCTTCCCTATGGGCCCAAAAGCCGGACCTTAAAAGAACCCTCAATCAACAGACCAAGGACTTGTTATTTTTACATCGTTCAGCCAAGTTCTGAAACCTGTTAGGGCATTCGATGCGTGCCTGACCTGGGTTTTTGTCTATGTCGGGTTTTTGTGCTGTTCACAAAACTTCTGTTTGTCAGAGGGACCACTAAAACAGGTTACTATCCAACTATAAAGATTTGTTTGACAAGCAACTCGAGGCAACTTCCAATACTATCTCTCTATGTAGATAATTATCGACCATGCAGTTACCGATCGTACGTAGCACTCACCGTGACCCCACATGGTATGTGTGAGCAAGACATATGAACTCTTAAAGTTTGGCTCCTTCGGTGTCCTCGCGAAGTCAAGCGAGCCCTCTGATTGGGTTTTACCATCGTTGTCTCCACGAAGAAAGACAAAAAGGAGTGAAGTATTGCATCAATCCTAAGATTTGAATACGAAATCAAAACGCCAAACGTTCCCACGAGGACCACTCGAAGGCGGTTGCCGCAAAATCGAGTAACGCACGTTTTTCCTCAGTTTTGGTGCACAAAAAACTAATTTTCGCAAATCCCGTTAGACCGTGCTCATCGGCATTAACAACATTCGCACACCCCGTTCGGACGTTACCTGTTCACTAAAGAATGCCCTTGGCATCAACACTGCCGCGAAAACGTCTTTAGGAACAAATGTTTGCAGAATTCACTGTGCCCTCATAGTTTGACGACATTCTGGTTTTATGGCCGCGATGGCCACCGGCATGATGCAAAAACTACGTAAAGTTACTGGACCGTGCCGGGAAACATCAACTTTAAAGCTGAACCACTTAAATGAAGTTTCAGGGTCCCCAGTCACTTAACGAAGGC
>CM069173.1:7627435-7739549 GCA_035221665.1 Okamejei kenojei
CATAGAGAGATAGTATTAGGGGGGTGGGGGGGGTTGCCATTTACAATCAATCCCGTCCTGGCAGCACAGGCCTCATGATGTATGCAAAACGTAGGTCTTAGTTCGTGGGAGTGTTTAAATTGTTCGTTTTTTTGGCCAGCCGCTTTTAATGACTGAAGTTTAGCAGCTGTGGAGGTTGTACCATGCAGTGTGTATTCGGCGAGGCTGCCGAAGGCGGACAGATTGAACTAAACGAAACTTTAGAATGTAGAATTCCTCGCGTTCATAAGATTTGTTCGCTGGTAGGCACGTGATACCCGTGATAGAATGTCTGCAGTGTGCATGTCATTTACCTTTTTTGTAGAACAAATGGCGGAAGTCGAACGTTGGAGCAGCATCATCATGCGTTGAAGCCTTGCTGGGAGCAGCGTTGATACGCTTCTTAGTATAGTAACCGGAGGTTGATGATTAGTTTCTTGCGTGAGATTTTGCCAAAAATGAAGTCTTTGAATTTGGAGGCAGACAAGGCATAAAAACAGGGCAAACAGCTCTTTTTTCTATCGGGCATAGCGCTGTTCGGTATCCGTTTAGGTGTTCTGGAAGCGTAGGATAGAGGCAAAACATCGCTGTCTAAAGAGGTTCTGCAGGCATCCAGCGCCTAGTCCCAATACTTGATGCATAGTCGCAGGTGATTGAAACCGGCAGGTTGATGTTGAAGTATGCGTCGGTACACTGAACGAGCTGTATCTTTAAAGACTTCGAAAGGCGCTGTGGGTTTGGGTACCAGCACCAAGAGTTGTCCAGCAGCATCGGTCTTTAACAGCAGTTTAACATTCCCTAACAAACATGTACTGTCCTGTCTGCTTGAAAAGCTCCACATTTCCCTGTACCCAAGAAGGCAAGGTTACTTCTCTTAATGACTACAAGCCTGTCGCACTGTCCTCTTTCGTCATGAAGACACTCGAAAGAGGCTTGTGCTGACCAAGCTGAAAACTATCACAGAACCCCCTGCTGGAGGCCCCTAAATTTGCATATCGGGGCCAATAGATCTGTGGATGATGCAGTCAACCTGGGTTTTGTGCACTTCATCCTACAGCACCTAGATCACCAGGGGGACCTATGCGAGGAACTTGTTTTGTTGATTTGTAACCTCTGCCATTTCAAACGCCATTGTGCCAAGTTACTCCACTCTAAACTGTCCCGTGTTGACCTGTGCTAACCCCTCTGCCGGTGGATCACCATCTTCCTGACAGACACATCTCGGACCCCAGCAAACGCTCCAGCATAGTAGCACGAGCCACCGCAAGGCCTTGCGTACTCTCTTCCTCTCCTCCTACTCTCTTCTACACCAATGTCTGCACCTCCACAGACACCTCTGTCAAGCTTCTCAAGTTGCGACACCACAACCCTGATTGGACCAAGATCCAGGAGGGGAGGAATCTGCCTACAAGACAAGAGGTGTCACAGATGGCACCCTGGTAACCATCGCAACAAAACCTAAGGCTCAATGCCTCTTAAACAGTGGGGAATTGATTGTTGTATACATTGCAGAGCTCTCCCTCCCCTCACCCACTCACATCAACAACACCACAGTCATGTCTGTGGAGCCTTTTAAATTCCTTGGAACCATCATCTCCAAGGACCTTAATGGGGGGCGACCATCGACTCCAACAGTCAAAAAGGCACAACAGAGATTGTACTTCCTACGGCAAGCTGCGGAAGCACAATCTGCTAGAAGCAATGATGGTCCAATTCTACAACGGACGGCCCATTTATAAGAGTCTGTGCTTCACCTTCTCTATCATGGTCGGTTTGGTTGCAGCCAACAACACGACACACTGGAGGCTGCAGCAAATCGCCCGATCAGCAGAGAATGTTATTGCTGCAACCCTCCCCTCCATTAATGAACCTGTACACAGCAGAGGGCCATGAAGCGAGCGGGCAAAGATCATCTCTGACCCCTCTCACCCTGGCCACAATCTCTTTGAATCACTTCCCTCTGTAAGGCGATTCTGGACTGTTAAAGCTGCCACAGCCAGACATAAAAACAGTTTTATTTTATCCACGAGTAGTTACTCTACTCAACAGCCAAAAATCTATAGCGTCCCTTTGATCTGGTATTTTGTTCGTTCAACAAATTGCTTGATCAATGTGTTTTAATTATTAATGTTTTTATTACTATTAATGTTTAGTGTTTTCGGAGCCCCCCCCACCCACATCCGTAACTGTCGCTGTATGTCATGTTGTTACTTGTGGGTGGAGCACCAAGGCAAATTCCTTGTATTTGAATACTTGGCCAATAAACTTACTTACTTACTTATTCACTTACTTACTTACTTACTTACTTACTTACTTACTTACTTACTACTTACTTACTTACTTTACTTACTTACTTACTTACTTACTTAGTTACATTACTTACTTACATACTTACTTACTTTACTTACTTACTTATTTTACTTACTTACTTACTTACTTACTTACATACTAGCATACTACTACTTACTTTTACTTACTTTACAAATAAAACTTACAATACTTACTTCTTACTCTTACTATACTTACTTACCTTACTACTTACTTATTTACTTACTTACTTAGCTTACTAGCATACTTAACTTACTTACTTACGAGTTAGTTGACGTAGGGGGCTGAAAGTTCGGTGAGATTGGGGATGAACTTCCCCAGGTAGTTTAACCATGGCTAGAAATCGTTGTAGGCTACTGACGACACATTCAGTTGGTACGGCAGCTCGTTGATTGCTGGAATCTTCAATAGATCTGGTTCCTAATCCCGTTGCTAGTGAACACGTGGCCTACGTAAGTGACTTTGGGAACCCTGAACTTGCATTTAAGTGGTTCAGCTTAAGTTGATGTTTCCGGCACGGTCCAGTACTTTACGTAGTTTTGCATCATGCTCGGTGGCATCGCGGCCATAAACCAGAATGTCGTTCACTTATGAGGGCACAGGGGAATTTCTGCAAACATTTTGTTCCCAGTTGCACGCCTAGAAGACTTCGCTGGCAGTGTTGATGCCAAAGGGCATTCTTAGGAACAGGTAACGTCCGAAACGGGGGTGGCGAATGTTGTTAATGCCGATGAAGCACGGTCTAACGGGATTTGCGAAAATGAGTTTTTTGGCATCCAAAACTGAGAAAAAACGTTGCGTTACCGATTTGTGCGGCAACGTATTCGATGGTCCTCGTGGGAAACTGTTGGCGTTTGATTTCTGTATTCAAATCTTTAGGATTGATTGCAGATACTTAACTCCTGACCCCCCCCCCCCCCTTTTTCCACCCCCCCCCCCCCCCGTCTTTCTTCGTGGTGACAAACGATGGTAGAAAACCCAATCAGAGGGCTCGCTGACTTCGGCGAGGACACTGAAGGAGCCCATACATACGTTTAAGTTTCATTATGTACTTGCTCACACATACCATGTGGGTCCACTGTGAGTGCTACGTACGATCGGGTGACTGCATGGTCCGATAATTAACTGATATGTTGTAGGAAGTCTGCCGAGTTGCTTGTCAAACAAATCTTTATAGTTGGATAGTACCTGTTTTAGTGGTCCCTCTGTCAAACAGAGTTTGTGAACAGCACACCCGAAATAGACCAAACCCAGGTCATGCCACGCATCGATGCCTAGCAGGGTTTCAGAACTTGGCTGAACGATGTAAAATAACAAGTCCTTAGTCTGTTGATTGATGGTTCTTTTAAGGTCGGCTTTGCCCAGTAGGTGAAGAATTTCAAGCATGTAAAGTGGAGGAGTCTTTTCTCATGCGCTCAGTGGTTCTTTTCTTGTTGAACACTTTGAGTTCACGCCGGTACCAGTATCGACCTTGGCGATCAGTGGTTTGTTATTCACTATCATGGTCACAGCAGGATTAGTAACTTTGCCTGTGGTGCGCAGGTTTAGGGAAAGTGCGACAGGTTCAGTATCTGAGCTATCAGAGTCGTTCCCGTGGAAAGATTCGTCCGGTTCGTGAGAATCTGAATCTGACAGGTCTTGTTGAATCAGGTGCAGCTTTGACCCTTGGAGCTGTACTGCCCCTAGATCGACAACAATTAGCAAAGTCGTTGGGTTTTTTGCAATTATGATATACTTTCCCATGAACGATGCAAAATTTGTGCCTCTTGGGGTGGAAATAGTTACAGTTTGTACACCTCGTGTTAGGCATGTTCTGAACCTTGCTGGATGCATTAAGAAATCTTTGCGGAGAGTAACTAGCCATATTCACATTTAATTGTTGATTAGCATTCGCGCTATCATAATCAGCCAGTGGTGCCACAGTCTCAGCCATCCGACAAGCATGAATAACCTGATCTAAAGTCAGGTTTGCATTTCGTAATAGTTCAGCTCGCAGCTTTCGGTCACTCATTCCTCCCACAATTTTATCACGAACAAGATCCATCGTCATTTCACCAAACCTGCATCGAAAACGGATGAGTCACAGGTCGCTGATGAATCGTTCCACCGGTTCATCGGGCTGTTGCACTCGGACAAAAAATATTATCCTCTCAAGGTATTAAAGAAGGAACTGCAGATGCTGGAGAATCGAGGGTACACAAAAGGCTGGAGAAACTCAGCGGTGCAGCAGCATCGGAGGAGCGAAGGAGATAGGCGACGTTTCGGGTCGAGACCCTTCTTCAGACTGGTCAGGGATCGGGGAAACGAGAGATATAGACTGTGATGTGGAGAGATAAAGAACAATGAATGAAAGAAGTGCAAAAATGTATCGATGATAAAGGGAACGAGCCATTGTAAGCTGTTTGTGGTGTGAAAATGAGAAGCTAGTGCGACTAGGGTGGGGGAGGGAGAAAGAGAGAGAGGGAAGGAGACAGCAAGGGTTAACAGAATTGAGAAAATTCAATGTTCAAGCCCAAAGGATGCAGACTCCCCAAGCGGAATATGACGTGCTGTTCCTCCAACTTGCGGTGTTGCTCACTCTGGCCGTGGAGGAGGCCCAGGACCGAGAGGTCGGATGCGGAATGGGAAGGGGAGTTGAAGTGCTGAGCCACCGGGAGGTCGACTTGGTTATTGCGGACCCAGGATTCTATTAGACGGTAGGTCACACAGTTCTCTGAACTTTCTATGCTATACCATCGAGTTATCTAATGATTCTGCCGGCACCAATACCTGTCCATTCGCACCCAGTTGGGCAGGTGCAAATCCAAACGAGTCGCGCGGATCATAGCCTCCGGACCCGCTATATTCAACAGAAGCGAAGCCTTCAAATCGACGGCATTGTTGCGGTGAACGATGCGCATATAATGAGAGTAATATTATCCACTCAAGGATTCCATTAGACGGTAGGTCACACAGTTCTCTGAACTTTCTCAGTAATACCATCGAGTTATCTAATGATTCTGCCGGCACCAATACCTGTCCATTCGCATCCAGTTGGGCAGGTGCAAATTCAAACGAGTCAGCGCGCATCATAGCCTCCGGAGCCGCTAAATTCAACAGAAGCGAAGCCTTCAAAATCGTCGGCATTGTTGCGGTGAACGATGCGCATATAATGAGAGTAATATTTCTCAAACATTCTCCATCGCTCGGCGATATCAGAATCAAACACAAGCGGGCTAGGCTTCCGATAAGAGCTAGCCATGTTCCCAATTCACACAGAAACACGAAAATTAAAAACTGGTAAACTAAATAAATCGCGATAAACAGACGCGGGACGGATCCAATATGACACCATGTAAAGAGCTCAAACTCACACGGGCTGAAACACAAGCATCTTTATTGTTCAGGTCATAACTACACAACAGGTCATCACACGTTCACACTGCTACTCGAACTGGCAAGCAGTGGGCAGGATCTTATACTATGAATGTTACAATTAGTCGGGGTTATAATTACTAAGTATACTAATTGGCTAAAATGCTATAGCCAATGCTACAGTGGGACTGTCATATGTTGATAGAATGCAGCGGCTGGGCTTGTGTTTGGGATCTTATTCAAACCTATAAGATTATTAAAAGTCTGGCCGCGCTAGAGGCAGGAAACATGTTCCCGTTCTTTGGGGAATCCAGAATCTAGGGCCACAGTTTAAGAATAAGGAGTACGCCATTTACAACGTAGATGATGAAAAACCTTTCCACACAGAGGGTTGTGAATTTGTGGAATGTTCTGCCTCAGATGGCAGTGGGGGCCAATTCTCTGGATGCATTCAAGAGAGAGCTGGATAGTGCTCGTAAAGATAGCAGAGCAAGGGATATGGGGAGAAGGCACGAACGGGGTACTGATTGTCGACGATCAGCCATGATCACAGTGAATGGCCGTGCTGGCTCGAAGGGTCGAATAGCGTACTCCAGCACCTATTGTCCATTGTCAATTGTATCCACTCTTTTAAAGAAGCCAAAATCGATTGGTTTGCAGATGTCCACCAATTTCTCTCTTGCTGACTCATTCGGCCCATCAAGGCTACTCCGCCATTCAATCACTGCTGATATATCTAACACCATTCTCCTGCCTTCTCCCCATAACCCCAGATACTCTTACTAGTCAAGAATCTATCTATCTCTGCCTCATAATTATCCACTGAATTGACCTCCGCAGCCTTCTGTGGTAAGTAATTCCACATCAATACATTATCAATGCATTGCGATGATTTCGCCCTAATATCTGGTATAACCGCACACGCGGTTCCGTCTGTTTTATTGACAAAAATTGCTTTAAACATAACATTTTGATCATGAGCATTCGTTACCGATATTTATTTCTGGTCAGTTAGCACGTTATACATTATTTTTTCTTATCATTTTCTTCATGAAGTTCCAACAGTTGAAATAGATTAATGTCGCTGCTGTATCCGAATTGTATTCACTCCCAACTAGAAACGTCCATGTGATTTACATCATTTAGACCGCTGCACAATAACCATTCTATTTTGTTTTGAAGAGGAGCTCCAAGCGGAATCTAGGAACAAATTATTAACGGTTATATGTCATGTGAATTCAACGATGGACAAAAGTGCTGGAGAAACTCAGTGGGTGCAGCAGCATCTATGGAGCGAAGGAAATAGGCAACGTTTCGGGCCGAAACACTTCTTCAGAATTCAACGTTGTGTGGGAAGACCAAAAGGAAGGTTGCAAATTGCATCGAGGCATGTGCTGATAAGTGGTCACGATGTCTTAAGTGATAGGTGCAGAAATGGGCCATTCGGCCCATCAAGTCTAGTCCGCCATTCAAACATGGATGATCCATCTCTCCCCTAAACCCATTCTCCTGCCGTCTCCCCGTAACCCCTGACACTCGTATCAATCAAGAGTACATCTTGACAACATGCATGACTCTACATTTTGCTACTACATAATTCCACTTGCCACTTCTCTGCCCAATCCCAACCTTTCCTAGTCCTTATGCAAAGTCCCATCTTTCTCTACACTACACATGTATGTAGCATGCTGCCGGAGGAGGTGGTTGCAGCAGGTACTTTGGCAAAGTTTACAAAATATTGCGACAGGTACATGGATAAGAATCGTTAAGAGGAATATGAGCCAACCGTGGGCAGGTGTGGTCTGTATATGGGGTACGTTGGTCAACGTGGGCAGGTTGGGCCGGAGGACTTGTTTTCATGCTGTATGACACTAGGACTGTACCAAGATCGAAGAACAACGCGTCACCGTCTGCCTGGGCAACGCGCACATTTCTGGACTTAACAGCCGAGTCTTCAACTTCACTAAATCTCTCTTCCTCTTTATTTTGATTACAATTCGGCAATCCGACGACCGTCTTGATTATATTGTCTCTCGTGATAACGTTCAAAACTTGAAATATCAATTCACAACATCGTTCGGGCCAGAGAAATATAATATCCTGACCTATACAGTCCCTCTCAGAATTGAACATCTCCAGTCCTGGCAAAATCTATCATTATGTCACTCCCCATATTAATGGTAATATTCCCAATATATTACGATCTGAGCAACATTGCACGTGAACTACACTTACACCAAAGTGAGTGCGACTCCTGCTGTGAAATAAACCCGCACAATAAGCTGGCTGCGGGAAACAATATCCTACCATCCCCAATCAAATTGACTCGCATTAGTTGAAAGCAAATTTCTCATGAACAAGATGGAGAAAAGTCCAGGTGAGAGTTCGTAATATACAGTACCTGCCCCTCCCGTGAGGAAGAGTTACCGCTGCGTCCTTTCTAAATATTTACCATCTCATTTTAGAATCTTGCACTCTTATAGAGACCTATATACGAGGGACAATATAAAATACCTCCACTTTGTCATATTTTAACGCTCCATAACCCCTCGGGGTCTTGTTCGCTGCAGAGGGAAAAAGCTTCGGCATTATCCAATCCATCTCACAATTCACACCGTTCAATATTAGTACCATTCTTGTGAATAGATTTGCATAATCCCTTGTTAAAATTAATCCTAATTAATTATTTCGAAAAAGAACATCCCTCTTCCTGTGCTGTACTGCTCTATGAAGATTTTTTTCTGTGAATTGCTTGATTTGCGTGCAGCAAACATGCCACTTCTTTCTTAGTTCAAGACTGCCTTCAGTATTTTCTATCCCCAAACATTTACAGCTGGTCAGACTCTCTTTAACCCATTTAATCGGTTCTATCATCTTGCGCATCAACATTCTTGATATCTCCAACGGGTCAATGCATTGAGATGACTTCGCCCTAATACCTGGAATAACATCTAAAGCTGTTCACCTCTCTGTTTTATGAATTAACACATTTCTTAATGAAACTTGTTGACCAAGAACATGTCTTGCCGATGTTTATTTCTGGGCAGTTGTTATGTAAAAAATAACACTTGCCTATTATTTACTTCATCAAATGCCAACAGTTTAAAGATATTAATGCTGCTATTGTTTCTGGGTTGCGTGCGATGTCGTCTAGAAGGTTCCCTATGATTTACATCATATAGACCGCTGCCCAAATATGACTCTATTTTCTTTTCAAACGGAGATTCACAGGAAATCCAGGATCAAATTATTAATGGAAGCATGTTAACGGTGTCTGGAAAATGCATTTCAAATGCTACAAATAAAGTACTGTATTACATCGCAGCATGTGTGGATAAATGCTATATGACATGCATTTTGCTGCGTCTTCGTGCCACGCGTTTAAATTTAAAAGTAGAATGTGCAGTTGTATTTTATTCCTTGTTCGGTTGGTGCGCAGCTGGTGCCTGAGTAGCAAGCGGTCGCATAATGAGTTTGAACGCTTTGCATCACCTGGGAGCAACCTATTTGTTCACACGTTCCACAATGGATGTCCGCGGGGATGTGAACGCACGCTGTCCTTCACTTTTTTCTAGGAATATAAATATAGCGCGGTTTTACGTCTCACTTTGACTTCTGCAAGTGTCGCACTGCATAACTGGGGACGGCTTGAAGGGGAAATGAGTTGGAAGAGGCACTTGACCGTTGAAGATTATTATTATCCAATTCTAGCAGCAATCGGGGTGCCAGGTAGGTCAATGGGACGCTGTATGTGGGACTGACATGTGGGATGCTTTGTTGATAAAGACAACGTTGAGATTGTCATTATCTGGAAACTTGTCGAAGCCGAATTTGACCGGAGGTTCGTGAGTGTATAGGGTGTCGTCGGGGAAGGAGAAGACATCTTTATGGGGCACCGTTGTTCAGAATTATTGTTGAAGGGGTGTTAGCACTAATGCTCACTGATTAAGGTATGTTAATCGGAAAGTCGAGTATCCAATCGCAAGGATGTAGGCTGATCGCTGGGCTCGGGAGATTATCAATGGGTTCCGATGGGAGTAGTGTTGAAGGCAAGTGCTTCAGCGGAGAAATGCGAATCTAACGTTCGAATCCCTGTTGCCTGGCTGTTCCAAAGAAGGGTTTAGGTCTAGGACGATGGCGTCTGCTGCCGACCTGTTGCTGCAGTCTATGGTGCATCAAGGGAGACTGTGAGACAGCTCACGCTGCCTGCGTATACCGCTGCTAGCTAATCCGCACAGCTCCTTATCACGCACCCAGGGATTGCATGTGTCAGTGGGCCAGTTGTTTACGAAAAAGTAAACAAATCGTATCCAAAATGTACCCCCAAATTAGCATCGCGTTTCGCTTCCATATAACGAGAGTTGCCTCTTTTCTACACCCCTAGTGAACTTGCTGGCCATTGTGATCCTGTCCCGCAGAAATTGTGGTCTCTCCAAATGCACCACTCGTTACCTGGTGGCCATGGCGACGGCGGACCTCTCCGTGATCGTCGGCGAAGTGATATTACATCGTATTGCCGTCATTTACTGGTGGAGAACATTCTTCTTCTTCCACAATACTGTGTGCAGGTTCATTATGTTCCTCGCTCCCGCGGCCGTAGCTTGTTCGGTTTGGCTCACGGTCGCTTTTACATTTGATCGCTTTGTGGCCATTTCCACTCAGAATCTGAGAACCAGATACTGCACCGAGAGAACCGCGGTGGTGGTTATAGTGACCCTATCTGCGTTTTTCTGTTTGCAGAACGTGCCCTGGCCTTTTGCGTACACTTATACTCTCAGGGATAAGCAGGGTATACTGTGGGGTTGTCGAATACGATTTCAATTTTATAGCCTCCCCTTGTGGATAGCATTTTCCTGGGGTCAACAGCTGATAATCACAGTCATTCCGTTTTGTTTGATTATGCTGATGAATGTACTCACTGTCAGACGCATTTTAGTGGCCAGTCGTGCCCGCAGAAAACTCCGCGATCTCAGGAGTGAGGACCCAGAGATTGCAAACCGCAGACGATCCATAATTTTACTCCTTGCAATCTCCAGCAGCTTTATGTTGCTTTGGGGCACAACTGTAGCATATTTCGTGATCTATCGAATTACGAATGGATTTCGGTACAAGGGGTTGAAGAACCAACATGCAATATTTGAACAAACTGGAATTATGCTACAACTGTTGAACACCTGCACAAACACGCTCATTTACACTGTGACCCAGAGGAGGTTCAGAGAACAGCTGCTCCAGGCATTCAAATACCCATTCAGCCTAACTGTAAGTTTATTAAAATCGAATAAACCTGGTGTAAAATAACATTACAATACCAATCCCGTCGTTAGTGCAAAAGCTAGGTAATGACGGAGTTGTCTCTGAAATCTTTCTGCATCAAATTTCAAAAAATAGCTTAGAAATACTATCGAAATCTGACCGTGTCCCCTGCACCGGAATGCATATGTTGCCATCTATTTAACATGGGAGACGGGCAAATTGTTCAATTACTCAGCGGCGAGAGCGGTCACGGGGAACCGTGCGCTATGTTGCACTGGAACAGACATTCAATGTCTCCGGATTTGAGCCTCACCTAATTGTTTCCACCTTCCTTTGAACCCAACGGCAACGCCTCCAGCACGGGAATGAAAACAGTCATAGAGTTATGGTGCAAAACATTTCACCCTCCATTCTCTTCTCATCTTTGAGACGTTCCATGATTCGTATGTAAATGTCCATTGCACAAACCAGTTTAATAAAATTCTTGCTGCAACATTTAATTTAATGGGCGTTCCATTTTATTTTTGCTTCTCGCAGTGAACATAATGCCTCATTGCAGCTAACAGAGACATTCGATTTTCAATAAAATTATTAACTATCCAACAGAAGCAGCCAAATATAGTGGGTCACGTTCACACAAGTATGCATAACCAATTATATTTTTAATGGAAGCAGAATGTAACAAGCGTGTATCCATGAGAGGGCGACAAAATTAATAAGTTCGCCTGTGTGGTATGCCAGAGATCCAGAATCGCTTTTCATTATTGACCCACCTCCATTGAAGCAGTACAAACGCTGCAGCTGTGCCGAGGCGAAGGGCGGAGTAACT
Source organism: Okamejei kenojei (assembly GCA_035221665.1). NCBI lineage: Eukaryota > Metazoa > Chordata > Chondrichthyes > Rajiformes > Rajidae > Okamejei > Okamejei kenojei. The sequence goes on from CM069173.1 coordinate 7,639,221, forward strand.
AAAGTCGGCGTGCCAGAATCATTGTTTAAAATCCATATTAGTTTTGAGCGGATGCATCGTAAGCATCATTCAGCGCTATTATCGTAGGCATCACGGAAAGCATGGAGCTCAAAAGATTGCTTCTCAAGCTGGATTGCATCTCTTGTCCGGTTCCCCAGTAGGCGACTTGTTGGTTGTTTAGTTACCTGCAGAGAAGGAATGGAGAATGCTCGAGTAGGCTTTCTATCAAATTGTAAGCTGATAACAAATGCAATTTCGGTACAACATTGGTGATCTTTCAGCGGCTTATGCCAGTTTTGACATTCATGGGTGTGGAAGAAAAAATAATATCCTTCTTTATTTGAATGAAATTGAACAAGGAAGGAAAGGACATTTGGATTTGACATTTGGCAGTTCTCGCTTGACCAGATGCAGAAGAAGTACGAGGGAATTGGCAAAGTAAGACTAGACGTACTAGCTTCAGACTGGGAATGTGACGAATTGTGGATGGTAAATGCAAACATGAAATGGGAGGAGATAACTAAGTGGGTTTACATTTCTGAGAAGTTACAGTGGATCCCCCGCGCCCCTACCGCTAGTAGCGTAAACACATTGCAGTAAATGGGAGCCTTATGATTGGCGCGAAATGGGGATGGTGACGTGGGTCGTTTGAATGATGAGATAGAATAATGTCAAGATGCCCTTGTATTGCGTTCGATTTTTATTAACCATTTGTTGTTGAACAAGATTAACAGAAGCGAACAGTATGGAATGGCTAATTAAATAATTGGTACCCATGTGGTGATATAGTGTTTTTGTAGAATAGTATTTAATAAAAGTAACCATATAACAATTACAGCACGGAAACAGGCCCTCTCGGCCCTTCCAGTCCGTGCGACCATTTGTTTTCCCCTAGTCCCATCTACCTGCATTCAGACCATACCCCTCCATTCCCTTCACGTCCATATACCTATCCATTATATAAACAAAAGTTATTTACTTCACAGTATAACTGTTGGCTAATTCTGCTTTGAAGTCAGAAAACTGGTGAGAAGTTTACTGCAGCTATCGCTGCATGATATCATGCAATAAATTCTCTTGAAGCAAATCTGCGATGTGGGAGCTTTTTGTTTTTTCCTTTAATTTCCCCCTAAATTAATTTCTTCTACAGAATTTGGCGCAGTCGACAGGGTCCCAATTGTAACGGGTTTCGCACGAATATTGGGGGAAATAAAAGGGAATGATCAAATAGTCCTATCTGATAAGATGACGGGAGGGCTACCTAGAGAAGGTAGGGCCGCTGGGCAATCTAGCTTACTGGCCGCTGACTCACGCGGAGCCAAGATACCTATTAGGGTTAAGGAAGGATGTGGGGAACATTAATTTATTCACGCTGGGCGTAGTGGATGAAATGAAGCAGGAGCCGTAAAGAGCTCTGTAGAAATTGAATGGCGACTTCGAGATTTGCAGACGGAGTAAAACCCGTGCACGCAAACTGCGAATAGAATATTATAGAAACATAGAAAATAGGTGCAGGAGCAGGCCATTCGGCTCTTCGAGCCTGCACCGGCATTCAATATGATCATGGCTGATCATCCAACTCAGTATCCTGTACCTGCCTTCTCTCCATACCTCCTGATCCATTTAGCCACAAGGGCCGCATCTAACTCCCTCTTAAAAATAGCTAACGAACTGGCCTCAACTACCTTCTGTGCCAGAGAATTCCACAGATTCACCACTCTCTGCGTGAAAGATGATTTTCTCATCACAGTCCTAAAAGGCTTCCCCCTTATCCATAAACTGTGATCCCTTGTCCTGGACTTCCCCAACATCGGGAACAATTTTCCTGCATCTGGCCTTTTGTAAGTGTCTATGAGATCCCCCCTCAATCTTCTAAATTCCAGCGAGTACAAGCCGAGTCTATCCAGTCTTTCTTCATATGGAATTCCTGCCATCCCATGAATCACTGGTGAACCTTCTCTGTACTCCCTCTATGGCAAGAATGTATTTCCTCAGATTAGGAGACCAAAACTGTACGCAATACTCCAGGTGTGGCCTCACCAAGACCCTGTACAACTACAGTAGAACCTCCCTGCACTTGAGCTCAAGTACTTTTGCTGTGAATTATAAGACATTAGCCGCGAAAATCTAACTTTTGTTTTACAGACTTGAGAGAAGAAAATGGCAGGCAACAGTAGTCGATCGAAGAAATCTGGTCCCACTGATAGAAGGAGGCTTGAGGAAAAGAAACAGGTGGTTCAGGAGGGAAAGACGCAGATAAGAAGGAACACCGCAAAGGTGATTAAAAAAAAGACCAAAAGACACCGGGAAAATGTAGGAGACCCCATTGTTCAACTGGGATCGGCAGAAAATGTGGAAATAAAAACAGTTCGGAGATCGCCAATATCCAGTAAATCATTTTGGTAATCTAGCTGATCAATCACATTGAAATGTGCACGATTAGGAAAGTTATAAGCTATCTCTGTCCTACTCATCTCTTTTAAAAAAATCGGTTGGCGAGATGGGAGCACAATTAATATTTTCATGGAGCAGCGGGCTCAGGGAAATGAGTTCCTCATTCACTGGTTGGCCCACAGAGTAAAGGAGGCTATAAAGGGGGGAGCGAGAAAACATAGTGATATAGGGGACGTGGTGCGATCCTTGCAACACAAATATGACACGATCCCAGAGTTTATAACTCGATTAAAGAGTAAGTGTGAGGATCCCTAGCTGAAAATGGGACTCTAGATGTTCAGACTTTACTAAATTGTTTGCTGCCCCGACAGGTTCACGTTTTTGAATTGGTTAATCTAGAATGGCAAAATTAGTCGTGGGAGAATGTGATCACAGCGCTTGTGAACATGACAGAGGAAGGGGGCAATGGCAATTACAAGATAGAACACGAAGTACATGTTGGAGAGGTGGAAAGATAGAGCATTGGGATCGAGATTGCAGATGTTCCCCACAGCTGCAGCAAGGGAACGCCCAACAGGGATGATGTCTAGCCCCTTACTGATACTTTTATAATCTAGAGAACGGCCCTACTCCCGTTACTGGAAAGACACGCCCTGTGCAAGCTGGGAGCAGTCTTACACTGTACTGCAGAAGGTATGTTTATGGGACACCCTCTAATGCAGACACATCAATTGTTAAATTTAAATAAGGAGGATGAACAAGGGCATAATATGCCCATTTTATTTTGTTGGCAATTAAGTAGCAATCCGTACAGTAAATTGGTTAATCAAATCCATTGTGCTCTGCAACGAGTGCAGGATTCAAATGGCACGTGTTTACAGTATCCTGCTGACCCCAGCCAAGAAGATAAGCGAACGCATTGCACTGAATTATATACGTGCCTCCCTAATCCCGGATACCAGGAAAGGGTCTCCCCCTGGTTGAACTCGAAAAATTCACAGCGGCACCTTATTTTGTTTTTTGGGGTCCCGGGATTAGAATTGATGGTGCATCTCCCACAAAACGAAAGGGATCGATTTAAAATGGAAGGCACCTCTGAGTCACACTTCACTGTAACTACTAGACGTCCAGCAACAGCGAAATAAAAAGGAGAAATGATAAAAAGTCTGAAGGACAAAGAGTCAATTCATGTTTAAAAGTTGCCAATGACACAGAAGGAAAGATGACATGGGTCAGAAACGAATGGGACACTATTTTTGAAAGGCAGCAGCTGCCGACTGAGGATCCGCCAAGGCTACCAATAGCTTTGGTCCAAGTCCCCTCTGAACTATAAGCATCATGTGGTATGAGGGCATTCAGCCCCTGAACATAAAGTGACGTGAAAAAAGGGTACTAACTTGCCTTGTTCAAAACAATATCGACTGGCCCCGGAGGCTGAAGAAGGGATAGCTATCGTTATTGTGACATTATTACAACAAGGAGTATTAGCGAAAATGCAAAGTCCGTGTAATACTCCTCCCAATCCCAAAATTGGGAACATGTAATGAATGGCGTTTTGTCTAAGGCCTGAGCGCTATTAAAAAAAAGTGATCCCCATTGCTCTTTAGTACCTGACTCCAATATTATTCTGTCATCTATACGGGCAGATGCCGACACCTTTACAGTAATTGCCCTATGTTCAACCTTTTTTTCCATACCCCAGCATAAAGACAGCCAGTTCCTGTTTGATGTTACAGACAAAGATCAACCATACACCTGGATTAGGCTAGTCCAGGGGTATACTGAAAGCCCAGTCGTATATGCAGTAGCAGTGAAAAACAGTGAAAATAGCATCGACTTTAGTCCAGCTGTTCCTCCGATTTAAATCGAAATTAAATCGAATTTTGGCGCACATTCACTCTCTTGATTTTAATCTCCTTTCCTCTTCTCATCTGTAGCTAATAATTAAAATTGGAGCTGTGCAATAAATTTATTATGTCATATGCCGCGGTTTATACTTTTGTACACTGCTTGTATAAAAATGTATTTAAAAAAACCCCAAAGTTGTTTTGGGGGTTTTTTTTGGTGGCTGTAACCGCTTTGAAATGCTGCACTGAAAAAATGGCGGTTGTTTGTAGTGGTAACCGATTTGAAATGCTGCACTGCAAAAAATTGTAGTTGTTGGTGGTGGTAACGGCTTTGAAATGCTGCACTACCAAAATGGTGGTTGTTGATGGCGGTAACCGCTTTGAAATGCTGCACTGCAAAAATGGTGGGTGTTGATGGCGGTAACCGCTTTGAATTGCTGAACTGCAAAAATGGTTGTTCCTAGCAGTACACATTTACTTCGGCATTGCACAGTACTAGTATCACCCCAGTTCCACACTGTCAGCCAGCTTTGTGCGCCTTTATGCAGAATAATACCGCACCAGTTCGAGCAATAATGTTCTGCAAATTCATGCGATGGGTTGGGCAAGAGAGACGTTCAACGTTTTCCCAAGGATTTTCTACCATCAACAGGGCACACCTAATCTTCGTGACTTAATATTTTTCACTTGCCTGAATGGCCACATGTCCAACAACGCTCAGAGCCTGGTAGCATCCTGACGCGAGATGGGTGTCCAACACCAAACGATTTCACGCTAAACATTAAACGCCCCCATCGCCCACAGTGGCACCAGTGTGCGCAAACACCGAAATGCATCTATTTTACTTGTCCATGTTATGCCATTAACACCACTCACATGCCCGAGCCATATCGCCAAGAAGGTCGACGACACCAGTTCAGAAATACTTTTTATTTTCCTCTAAAAGGTACATCACAATTCTAACATGGAAAATATATTGCCAGACCACATCTTTCCAGGAACACGGTCCATGATATTCATCAACAATTATCTGTCAACGTACGTAACCACCGCAATCTCAGCACAGCAAGGATAAACGACGATGGGAATTTTACTTCGGAGTCACGTGAGTGACTACGTGAAGACCCCGTCCAGCACGCATGCGCGACATTAGCGTTCATGCAGTGCACCCGCGACGAACGGGAGTTCAAGGCGCTCCCGCTACAAATTGAAAAGTCGGGCCGACAGGTACGTTTTACCGTGGCCGTGTGTCTTTTTCTCTGTGGTCTGCTTGTTTTCCAGAAAGAGTGAGCAAGACCAGAGGAAAGAAGTCTGCAGCTCGCCCCCGTTCGTCCTCCGTTGAGGAATGCTCTTTGGATGGGGGGCAAGAGGCGGCGGGTATAACTACCGAGCCGAGCCCAGCACCGCTCGTGCTGCCTGAGCAGCGGTCTGGAGGTACCTGCAGCCAGAACCGGGCGGTAGTGTCCGACGATTCGGGTGAAGATGCCACACCGCTCGAGAGCGACACAGGCAGCCGCCTAAGCCGCTTGGAACGGCTTATGGAGCAATTGCTCCAGCGAGATCTGCTGAGAGAGCAGCAGCAGACTCGCCAAGGGAGTTCAGGCACTCCCGCAGTGCCCTTTACGGCACTGGCCATTGCTTCACCTTCTTTTGAAGGCAGCATTGGAGACCAGGTCTGGGCTGGTCAAGAAGAGGGGTCACTGGCTGAAGATATCGGGAGTACGCAGGGTGTACAGGATCAGGAAGAGCTGCTGGGTGTGGTCAACCGCTACGTGGCCATTCCACAAGCGAGTCGGCCATTAGAGCCGAAACTTGCAGCCAGCATTAACCACCTGTCCTCAAAACCCCTACAAGAACAGGTGGTCAATGAGGCTCTTGAACTATATACAGCCCCAGTAAATTGTACATCATTGAATGTACCCGCTGTAAACAGCCAAATTTGGGGACATTTGGGGCAGAACATCAGGAACCTGGAGTTGAAGATCCAGAAAATCCTTAAACTCCTGACTGCAGGAATAACATTTAATGCTCGGTCCATTGATGGTGCGGACATCTCCACAAATCAGCAAGACACATTAGCTCTGCTGTGCACCACTCAATATGAAATAAACAATTTACGGAAGGAAATTATCAAGCCTGCCCTCAACCCTAAATTTGCGGGACTTTGCAAAACACCGGGTTCAGAACCTCCTATTCTGCTCTTTGGGAAAGACCTGCCAAAAAAGGTGAAAGACCTAGAGGAAGAATCCAAGACCTTTGGTCTCGTGAGGGCAGATTTGGGACCGAGCAGACCTAACAAACCCAGGCGGCAGTACCCCATGGCGTACACCAGTCGTCGACCACACTATGGGACTGGTGAAAGCTCGGGGTCCGCAACCATTCCCTGTAAGCCTTTTATAGGCCAGGGCCCAGAGCGGACCCCATGGAAAATGCGCCACCCCCAACAACATCAACATCAATATCAACCCTCTACAGCCCAGCAGACGCCTCATCGCCCAGCGAAGAGGCAGAAGAAGCACCAATAACCATGGAGGTAGGTGGGTCTGGTTCCTCTCAGCATATGAGCAGTAGGGGCTCTATACTAACAGGGGGGAGATTGCACTTGTTTTTGGATGCATGGGAATCCATCACTAATGACAAGTATATTCTCAGCGGCGTTCATGGCTACAAAATTGACTTTGTTCATGAAAACATTCCGCCAGTTCAGCATATACCCAAAAGGGTATTCACCCTCTCAGTCAAAGAGAAACAAGAGGGTCAAGCTGAACTGATGAGGTTACAAGCAAAAGGTGTCATTGAAAGAACAAAACATGAACCTTTGGAATTTGTGTCTAATATTTTCACTAAAATCAAAAAAGATGGTGGACGTCGTATCATCATTGACTTAACTACTTTAAACAAGTCTGTCAGGTATACACATTTCAAGATGGATACTTTTGAAACAGCCAGACTATTGGTTTCTAGAGGGTACTTTCTAGCAAGCATTGATTTAAAAGATGCCTACTACTCAGTACCCATACACAAGGAGCATCGTAAATACCTAAAATTTATCTGGATGAAACAGCTATGGCAATTTAAAGCCTAACCTAATGGGCTAACGTCCGCTCCAAGGATGTTCACTAAAATCTTAAAACCTGCCTTGGCATTATTGAGGAAACAAAAGCATATAGTCATGGCGTATTTAGACGACATTTTAATAGTATGGAAAACCTTGGAGACAGCCATTTTGGCAGTAGCAGCCACCAAACGTTTGTTTGAAACTTTGGGGTTTGTCATACATCCAGATAAATCCAATTTTACACCGTCCACTGCCATGGACTATCTTGGATTTACGATTGATACTGTTCGCATGATTGTAACTCTGCCGAAGGGGAAAGCATCAGAATTGGCACTATCATGCAACAAACTCATGAATAAACATCAGCCAACCATACGGGAGGTAGCTAGAGTTATTGGCAAAATGGTAGCAGCTTTTGCAGCTGTACAATTTGGGCCTTTGCACTATCAAAATTTGCAAAGAGCAAAAGTGCATGCACTAAAGCAAAACTCAGGTCACTTTGACCGAGCTATGTGTTTAACTGCTGAATCCATTCCAGAGTTACAATGGTGGGCAAGGAACGTAAGGCTCAGCTCCAGTCCCATAATAATCACCAACCCAGTATTAACCATTCAAACGGATGCCAGTGCTTTGGGCTGGGGAGCAACTAACATGCAATCCAGCACAGGGGGCAGATGGACTAAATTTGAATCATCTTGCCTACAGACACGGGGTATCAACTACTTAGAAATGTTGGGTGCGTTTTATGGGTTAAAAGCATATTCATCTAATACGCATCATGCACATGTCCGGTTGCAATTAGATAATACCACGGTGGTGGCTTATATCAACCACATGGGTGGTGTAAAGTCGATATCATGTGACAATTTGGCCAACCTAATCTGGCAATGGTGTGTTAAAAGACATATTTGGTTATCAGCAACTTACCTACCAGGTAAGCAAAATACAGTGGCAGACACCAGGTCACGCAGATTCAATGATAACATCGAATGGATGTTAAATCCCAAAATATTTGCTGAAATTACAAAGCAATATGGCACACCAGATATCGATCTATTTGCATCCAGGCTGAATCACCAGGTACCAACGTATGTCGCTTGTGAACCAGACCCTGAGGCAGCAGCAGTTGATGCATTGTCGCTGCATTGGGGGAAAATGTACTTTTATGCTTTTCCTCCCTTCTGCCTCATCAGTCGGGTATTACGCAAGATTCAATTGGATTCCGCTTCAGGAATCTTGATAATACCCGTCTGGCCTCCACAGCCATGGTTCCCAGTGGCCTTCGACATGGCTGTTGAAACACCGTTGGAATTCCCCAGCAGTCGAGAGTTATTAATCCACCCAGTGTCAGGCATTAGTCACCCGTGCCATGACAGAGTGAATCTCCTGGCTTGCAGATTCTAAAAAGACCTCTACTGGGCCTGGGACTGTCTGAGGACGCCATCAACATGATGACCGCATCCCACCGGGAGTCCACCAGGAGACAATACCTGACCAACATAAGAAAATGGGAACGGTATTGCTCAAAACAGGAACTACCTACACTACAGCTACAGCCACCAGTGTTGTGGAGTTTCTGGTTGGATTACATCGGGAAGGACTCAGCTACAGCGCCATTAATACAGCCAGGAGTGCGTTGTCAGCTTATTTGGTTCCAGCAGCAGGACAACTGACTTTGGGGTCCCATCCACTAGTGGTCAAAATCATGAGGGGCATTTTTAACACCAATTACCCTAGGCCTAGGTACACTCAGATCTGGGATGTCAGCATTGTACTGACGTACCTTAGGGTATGGTCACCACCCAGATCACTCACGCTGGAACAACTTACACTGAAATCAGTCCTGCTCATGGCACTAGTGTCAGCTCAAAGGGTACACTCCCTCCACCTTCTGAGGCTGGACAGCATGACAGAGTCATTGGACTGTATCACATTTCACATTCAGGGACTGGTCAAACAAACTAGACCAGGTACCACACCTCCAGTAATGGAGTTCCGGGCATATTCACCTGACCCACGGTTGTGTGCCAAGACCCATCTCGCCAATTACATAGACACAACATATAACTTAAGAGGGAGAGAAAAAGCCTTATGGATAAGCCACAAGAAGCCTCGTGGTCAGGTGACGAGCCAAACCATTTCAAGATGACTCAAGCAGGTGCTTAAGTCCGCGGGAGTCGATACTAATGTTTACAAATCTCATTCCACCAGGGCTGCATCTACGTCGGCGGCTAGGCGAATGGATGTGCCTATGGACCATATTCTGGCCAGAGCAGGATGGTCCTCGGAGAGAACTTTCCAAAGGTTTTATAATACGCCGCTGGCGGAACCTGCTACATTTGCAGACAGAATTTTAGAGTCTGCAGCTAATATTTAATTTAAGCCGGGGGAGCTCTCTGTTTTTTGTTATCATTAATAAACCTTTATTGTTCACAAACAGGTTATTGTTGATTGTATAACATGCTTCCTCCCTCTAAGGTCTTCAGGCAGTGAGTGAAGCATGAGCTGGTTCACGGTTCGGATTCACAGAGCTTTGAAGTCTTCACGTAGTCACTCATGTGACTCCGAAGTAAAATAGTAAGATTAAATGAGAACTTGCCAGTTCGAAGTTTGATCTGTATTTTATGAGGAGTTGCGATGAGGGATTACGTGCCCCCCGCTCCCACCCTCTATTATACAGATCAACTGGTAATTAAGTTCTTATTTTTTCTTTACTATATTTATTTCAATTGTTGTGTTTTTCTGTGAATCCACACCGCTGCTCTGAAGAAATGTCGCGCATGCGTGCTGGACGGGGTCTTCACGTAATCCCTCATCGTAACTCCTCATAAAATACAGATCAAACTTCGAACTGGCAAGTTCTCATTTAATCTTACTATTAAATTGCAAACATTGGAAACTGGAAAAAAAAACAGAAAATGCTGTAAACACGACAGCAGGCCAGGCAGCATACAAGAAAAGAGAGAATGTAGAAACGAGGATCTGCAGATGATGGTTTACACAAAAAAATGAAGAACGGTCCCGATGGGAAATCTACGCTTGTTTTCCAGAGATGCTGCCTGACCGGCTGACTTATTCCAGTACTTCACATCATTTCTCGTTCGAAAGGAAATATTCTAACTTTCAGACGCCGATGTGTTGCCCACGTAAAGCCTATTTTATCGGTTTCAGTTTCGTGGTCAGATTGCTAAAACGATGATGCATTTCTTAATTTTACATTTCATTTTATATTTGGTGATCTCAACTGTTAACTCACGGGAAAATGAAAATCAAGGCAAAGTGTAAATTCAGAGACGAAAGCAGGCCCTGTCACGATGTTACTGAGTTTTCATTGAACCGAATTCTGACCCGATATCAGTTTAGTTTAGTTTAGTTTAGTTTAGTTTAGTTTGGTTTAGTTTAGTTTAGTTTAGTTTAGTGTAGGTTAGGTAAATTTATTTTAGTTTAGCTTAGTTTTTGACACAAATGACACAATGACACAAAGCTGGGTGGCAGTGTGAACTGTGAAGAGGATGTTTGGAGGTTGCAGGGGGACCTGGACAGGTTGAGTGAGTAGGCAGATGCGTGGCAAATGCAGTATAATATAGATAAATGTGAGGTTATCCACTTTGCTGGCAAAAACAAGGAGGCAGATTATTATCTCAATGGGGTTAGGTTAGGTTAGGTAAGGGGGAGGTACAGCGAGACCTGGGTGTCCTTGTACACCGGTCACTGAAAGTTGGCGTGCAGGTACAGCAGGCCGTGAAGAAAGCTAATTGGCCTTCATAACAAGAGGATTTCAGTACATGAGTAAAGATGTTCTTCTGCAGTTGTGTAGGGCCCTGGTGAGACCACATCTGGAGTATTGTGTACAGTTTTGGTCTCCTAATTTGAGGAAGGACATCCTTGTGATTGAGGCAGTGCAGCGTAGGTTCACGAAATTGTTCCCTGGGATGGCGGGACTGTCATATGAGGAACGATTGAAAACACTAGGCTTGTATTCACTGGAAATTAGAAGGATGAGGGGGATCTTTTACAAACATATAAAATTATAAAAGGACTGGACGTTTCCAATGTTCGGTGAGTCCAGAAACAGGGGGCGACAGTCTTAGAATAAAGAGGAGGTCATTTAAGACTGAGGTGAGAAAAAACCTTTTTACCCAGAGAGTTGTGAATTTCTGGAATTCCCTGCCACAGAGGGCAGTGGAGGCCAAATTACTCGATGGATTTAAGAGAGAGTTGGATAGAACTCTAGGGGCTAGTGGAGTCAAGGAGTATGGGGAGAAGGCAGGCACGGGTTATTGATAGCTGACGATCAGCCATGATCACAATGAATGGCGGTGCTGGTTCGAAGGGCCGAATGGCCTCCTCCTGCCCCTATTTTATATGTTTAGATACACAGCGCGGAAACAGGCCCTTAAATCCACAGAGTAGGCGCAGACCAGCCATCTCCGCATAATAATAATATCCTACACGCACTAAGGACAATTTACAATTTTACCAAGCGAATTGGCCAACAAAATTGTACGTCTTTGGAATATGGGAACAAACAGGTTCACCCTGAGAAAAAACTCGAAGGTCACAGGGAGAACGTAAACATTCCATGAAGACAGCACCCGTAGTGAGAATCGACCCTGGGTCTCAGGCGCTGTATCGGAGCAATCTACCGCTGCGTCACCGTGCATCCCCCAATTCATAACTTAAATCATTTTTTGTTTAATCCGCAGAACTGATCCGTGATACTTTCGCGGGTCGTGTTCAATGCTATCGGACAAACTGCAGATGCTGCTTTAAACACAACAAGCTGGATTAACTCAGCGGGACAGTCAGCATATCTCCAGAAAATAAAAACTTGGCGATTTGGGTTGAGGCTCTTCCCGCTGAGTTACTGCAGCTTTTTGTGTCTATCTTCGATTTTAACCAGTATCTCCAGTTCCTTCCTAGACAATGATAAGGGGTAGTCAGAGTACATGCCTAATTTAAATTCCTCTCGAATATTTTCAGAATTTTCATCTCGACTTCGCCACAGTAGATGATGAAGATGGCGATTATAATGCGTGCTGATATTTGGCTTCTGTCTGCTCGTGATCGTCTCCAACATACGATTCTTGCCCGGCGGGACGGACGGAGATACAGTGGCTTAACATTAATCTTCAGCGCAACCGCACTTGAGATTTAATAGTGACTCGGGATTTCAGGAGCTCGGAGCAATTCTGACATTTGTAATGCGAAGTGTGTTTAATGTCTTCAAATTAATACAGGCAGGCTATTGGAAGTGGTACCGTTATCCGTTTCTTTTTGACGGGCGGATCGGAATACAGCAAAATAGTAAGATTATACGAGAACTTACCAGTTCGATGTTTGATCTTTATTTTATGAGGAGTTACGATGAGTGATTACGTGAAGAACCCCGTCAGTCCGCATGGGCGTCAATCTTCGAAGCAGCGGTGTGAAATCACAGGTAACAGTAATTGAAGTACCATAGTAAGATTAGAAACCTAGAGCTACCAGATGACCTTTGTGATATGAGGGTTGGGAGCGGTGCGCACGTAATCGCTCATCGTAACTCCTCATAAAATATAGATCAAACTTCAAACTGGTAAGTTCGCGTTTAATCTTACTATTTTACTTCAGAGTCACGTGAGTGATTCCGTGAAGAATTCAAAGCTTTGTGATTTCATGCCGTGGATACGAATCCAGGCGTCTCACTGCATCAATTGACCCAGTATGAGTGAATAATAAACAATGCACTGAACCATAGCATTGATTTGAACATGTGAATGGTGTATTTAACAAAGAAAAAACAATAGCGACCCCTCTCTCCCAGGGGGAAGCTATGAATCAGAGCCTAAAATAGAATGTGCGAAAACCCCCGGTCCGGTAAGCGGCTTGTTATAGAACCTTTGAAAAGTCAGTTCATTTGACCATCCTGCAGCCACTATATGATCGAGAGGGAGGTCCATTGCCCTCGCTGCTGACATTGATGCCGCCCTGGTGGAGTGAGATTTAAAATTGTCAGTGTCCACTCCTGCACAAACCGGAATCTGTTTCAGCCATCTTGAAATGGTCTGTACCAACACTTTCTTCTGCGGCTTTTTGTGGTAGTTAAATAATGCTGATTTTAAAGCCTCTGAGGTTCTTGATGACCTTGATATAATGTTGCAAGTGCGAAATTACACACAATCATAAATCCGTGGGGTATGCCGAAAAATTAAGCTTGAACCCTGACACCCCTGGTCCGCTCTGTTTAATTAAATCATAAATGTAAGACGTTATGTTATTTCCAGATGACACCATCCCGTCCAGTCGCAGCTTCTGCAATGTCTGGACCCATTGCGCTGAAAGCAGCGCCATGAGCATGACCACCTTTTGGGTGATTTTGGGCAAAGACAGGGATGTGGCTGGAGCCCACTGGCGAAGCAACGTGAGTATCACGCTCACATCCCAGATTTCAGAGTACCTGGGCCTGGGGGGATTTGAATTAAAAATACCCTTCATAAACCGGGATATTAAATGGTGAGATCCAACAGAATGTAGTTCTGACCCCAGCCATAAGTAAGATGACAGGGCACCCCTGGCACTATTGATGGCGCTATAGCTCAACCCTTCATCAAAATATAGCGTTGACAGAAACTCCAGCACATCTGAGATGCGTGCCGTGTGATATGTTATGTTCCACCATAAGCAGAACACCTCCAATTTCCAGACATGAGAGATGTACTGTTTTTGGTACTATCCCTCCAGGTCGCAGTGATCATGTCCACGGTACGATGGGATAGTCCAAGACCCAGGTATGGCCTCCTTAGGATCTGAAAATTATTAGATCAATACGTTCATGTAATGGATGTTGCTCCCTAGTTACAGGATGCACCAGTAGGTTACTACGTTTCGGGACAGTCATTAGAGGCTGTGTTATTATTCCCAAAACGAGTGGGAACCGTGGCTGTGTAGGCCAGTCGGGTACCACCAAAACTACTGAGGCAAAGTCCTGCTTGATCTTGAGCAAGCACCGACTGATGAGGCAAAATGGGGGAAATGCATATAAAAACATCCCACCCTAGTGTAGCGAGAATACACCTACCGCTACTGCCCCTGGGTCTGGTTCCCATGAAACACACTTCGGTAATTGGTGATTGAATCTGGATGCAAACAAATCGATGTCTGGCATCCCATACCGAGCAACAATGTCATTAAATATATCATGGTTCAACATCCATTCTGTGTTGTCATTGAATTTGCGTGACCTGGTGTCCGCCACCATGTTGAATCTACCTGGTAGGTAGATAGCTGAAACCCAAATGTTTCTTGTAATACACCAGTGCCAAATAAGGTTAGCCAATCTATCACAAGATTCCGACTTGATTCCACCCATGTAATTAACATGCGCCACTGCCTTAGTGTTGTCAATCTGAAGCTGAGCATGCAAGGGACGCATACTAGTACAATAAGCCTTAAGACCATAGAATACTCCCAATAGTTCTAAATAGTTAATCCCACGTGATTGAAGAATAAATGCCTCATGCATATTCCATCTGCCTCCACAGCTAGAGATGGTATCAGTAGCACCCCATCCTAGGGCACTAACATCAGTCAGTAAAACAACTGAAGATTTCTCAATCAGAACTTTACTGGAGCAACTCGAAATATTCACTATCCACCACTGCACTTCAGCAATGGCTTCAGCTGGTAATTGCATGGGCCTGTCAAAATGACCTGCATGTATCCTGAGTGCCTACTCCTTTGCACGTTGTTAACTTTGGTAATGCAAAGGTCCAAACTGTGCAGCTGGAAAGGCAGCCACTAATTTGCCAATCATGCTGGCCACGTGCCTAATTGAAGGATGCTGCTCCACCATGAGCTTGTTACAGCCTTCAATTAAGTCTAACCTCTTGCCCCTGGGCAGAGTCACAGACATGTGAGTTGAGTTAATGGTGAATCCCAAATAATCAATTACTGGTATAAATTAGGATTTAACTGGATGGATGAGAAACCCGGATCTCTTGAAACATGAGTTTAACAGCTAAAACAGATAATTCAGCTGCTTCCCGAGTCTTCCTATGATTAAAATGTCAACCAAAATAAGCAATCATAATATGACTCTGAGCCCGGAGTAGCCCCAGCACTGGTTTTAACAGTTTCGTAAATCATCTAGGGGCCGAGGTTAACCCATTAGGCAATGCTTTAAATTGCCATAATTGCCTCATCCAGCTAAATTTCAAATATCTCCGATGATCCTTATGAACAGGTACTGAATAACATGCACCTTTAAGAAGGCAGGATAATGGTGTTATGATGGAGAGATAGATCAGCCATGATTGAATGGGGGAGTAGACCTGATGGGCCGAATGGATTAATTATGCCCTTATCACTTATGACCGTATGAAGGCAGCTGACAGGTGGGACACGAACAGGAGGTGCTGACATTCCATTTCAGTCTCATAAAAGCGCGGGAGAATTTAAAAGGTGAGTGGCGGAATAGTAGAGACAGCTGCAGGCGGGACAACAGAAAGGTAACCAGTGGATTGGTCGGAGCTTCCATAGTGGCTAATTAAGAAGCTGATAAGGCCAGGACTAGCGGAGCATATTATTTGAGGATTCAGGCTGGAGATTCTGCGGCAACAGTCAAGAGTACAGGAGGGTGTATTGTCTCTCCGGTGCCAAATTCCAGGGTGTCTCGGAGCGGCTACATGACATTCTCAAGAAGGACGGGGAGCAGCCGGTCGGCCTTTTGTAAGTTGGCACAAATGGCATTGGTAGGACAATTAATGGCGCACTGCAGTGTGAGTAGAGAGAGTTCATGAGGCTAAAAAATCAGGACTTCCGGAGCAGTGAGCTCTGGATTACGTGCACTACCAAGTGCTGGTGAGGCTAAGAATACGAAGACAGGGCAGGTGGATATGCGGCTGGGGTGTTGGTGGCGGGGGTAGCGATAGGGATTCAGATTTCTAGACCATTGGAATCTCCGCTGGTCAGAGGTGACCTCAACAAGAGATAGACATAAAACACTGGAGTACCTCAGATGGACAGGCAGCATCTCTGGAGCGAAGCATTGGATGACGTTTCGGGATGAGACCGTTCTTCGGAGAAAAAAGGTGGACCGCCGCAGGATTGCTTGTAACTCGGTCAGCGCCGGAAAATGGGGCGGCTATTGCATACGTTGGATATGCAAGCAAATAATTTCCCTGTGACTTGTTACATGTGGCAAAGTATTCATTATTCGAATAGTTATTGCCAGAACGGGCCCACGATATTAAATTCGAAATAGAAGCAAGGTCAACTTTAAAGGTATTGGACAGGAGCTCTCTCCAGTTAAATGGAGTATGTTATTTGAAGGGAAATGAACATCCGCAAAGTGGGATGTGTTTTCAAAGTGTGCTGGCAAGGGTCCAGGGATTAGTATGTTCATGTTAGAGTGAATGGAAAAGCAAGTGGGTGGAAGAAAGATTGGATGAATGGGGAAGTTGAGTCTCTGGTCAATTATATGGATGCGTGGGACAGGTTTAGGCAGCTCACATCGGGTGTATGCATGGAGAAGTGTCGGGAACTGAGGAGCACACCGGTAAAGGAAATACGCAGGAGAAATAAAGGGACGTGGGGTACCTATGGTATGGAATATTAAGGATAATCCCAAGAGATTTTATAAATACATTAAGGGGAAAGGGAAACCAGACAGAGGATAAAAGCGGTCATTCAGCGTGGAACCACATGAGATGGGCAAGGTCATCAGGAAATATTTTTTTCTGTTCATACGGTGGAGAAAGACATGAGGACCGGTTAGTTTGGGGCAATCAATGGAAGTGCCTTGGGAGCAGTTAGTATTACCGAGAAAGTGCTAAAGGTCCAAACCTCTATGAAGGTAGACAAATCTCTCGGGCTCGATCAGAGATGTCCGAGGACACTGTGGGAAGCTAGAGAGGAAACCACAGGTGTCATGACGAAGGTTTATGAGTCATCATCAACGAAAAGCCAGGAATTACAGGCAAATGAGACGCATATGTTAGCTAGAAAAGTTATTGAAGTGTAATCTGAGTGATATGGTATGCATGCGCGTAGAGCTCTACCCACAGTCTGAAGAAGGATTCCAATGCGAAACGCCACCCGTCATTTTTCTCCAGAGAAGCTGCATGGCGCGCTGAGTTACTCCATCTTTTTGTGTCTATCTATGGTATCTCCTTCCACCACCACCCCTGGCACCGCGTTCATGGCACCAACACGCTTTGTGTAAAACACATTCCCCGCGCATCCCCTTTAAATTTTGCCCCTCTCACCTAAACGCTGTATCTTCATGTCTTTGATCTTTCGACCTGGGAAGAAAACTTCCAGTTTTTCTACCCAATCTACGTCTCTCCATTTTAAATATTCCTCTCAGATTTCGCCTCAGCCTATGGCACTCTAGAGTAAACAATGTCTGGAGTTCCAGACAGTGATTCCTCAATCGAATCGTTGATCGTCTGCAATTCGGTTAGAATCAACGGCGTCCCGGTTACAATGGATACGAAGCCACCTGAATGTTGTCACTGTCCGAGGAGGGCCACGAATGTGTGTTCTCGACCGATATCTCATCTCCTGAAATCCGAATATTTTTCATGATCCAGCATTCCAACTCAGAACCGTGATGGAAAGTAGTAAAGTGGGAGGTAGAACAGGCAGTCCGTCTAATATGGATTCGTGCACTAATAGTCCTTGGCTCAAGAAAGAGAACTCGCTTGGTAAGCCAGTATCACCTAGTAGCACCATTAACCAATATGCATCAATAAACCATTCATCTTAACTAATGTAGTGGAAGCGTCTTCACATAATGCAGTTGCCAAAGCCTACATAAAAAGGATGAGCTTATTTACCTACCCAGACCCAGCTGATACGCGCTTGGTGTCCGATGCAATGAATTATTCGTTTCCATCGTTAAGGAGGTTGCCTAATTTCAAAACTTAGCTGACTGTTGCTTTCAGATTAGGAAATAAACTTGGCCTATTGATCATGGAGTGTACCCTTGAAGTTAGTACACTTGACTTCTCCTGGGACCGGGATCCAGAATTTTTACAGGATATTTGAGTTCTCCAGACCAAACCATCCCAACAAATGTCTTCACGTGTCGAGTGGTTTCCTGTTGCTTGGTTCACGCTTCAATAAATGTCTTGTGTTTTTTCTCTATACTGTTTCATTCCTTCTTCTCCATCATAGATCAGAATACTCGAAAACTGTTGATGCCATTAAAACATAGCCTGGTAAATGCAGCTTAACAGCACTTCAGATTCTCCGTATAATCCGGACAATGAAGAAAACGAGACCATAAATGTCGCCGGAAAATAGAGTTAGTGTTCCAGAGTTAACAGGAGCAAGATGTGCTTTGTTTACGTCACGTTACACAAACAATGAGGAGGTTTTAGTAAAATGATGCAGAGATGATTTTCAATAATGATGCATGGATAAGGACCGTTCACAGGATTGAAAATAGCAGAGGCCACAGTGTTATGATGTGAAGAGGACGCACTGAACAAAAAAGCTGAGATTTATTGAATCCATCGACCATTCAGTTAACATGTTCCAGACTCTCAACGCTGACTGGGTAAAGTCAAAATGGTTAGCAATCTCCGCATGGGGTGCAGAAGAATGAGAAGAAACCTCATTGAAGCGCAAACAATAGTGAAAGACTTGGATAGAGTGGACGTTGGTAGGTTGTTTCCACTAGTAGGAGAATCTAGGACTAGAGGTCATAGCCTCAGAATGAAAGGACGTTAATTTAGGAAGGAGTCGATGAGGAATTCATGTAGTCACAGGGTGGTGAATCTGGGGAATTCTTTGCGACGGAAGGCTGTGGAGGCCCTCAATTGCCTTGTCAGATATAGATACATTATTCATTAGTACGGGTGCCAGGGGTTATGGGGAGAAGGCGGCAAAAAGGAGTTTGGAGGGAAAGATAACCCAGCCATGGTTAAAATGCGAAGTAGACTTGATGGGCCGAATAGCCTAATTCTACACCTATCATATGATCTTATGATTTTATGATTTACTTATGATCTTATGATTTTATGATTTACTTCAGAAAACTGCGTACGGGCTTCTGACACGGTCTTCTGATCATATTATCATACATGAGTGACAATTGAGATAATTTGGGACAGATTTGTCTATTATGAGCTGTATACGGGGAATATTGTTTAAGTTAATGATTGTAAATCTGTGTCGATTTGCTCGACGCAATAAAGTAATGCCTTCTTACGTCGGCAACAATACACTAATAAATCAAACGATACTTACTTGTCTTTGCCTGTTTATAAACGATTAGGTATTGATAATGAATGTCAAGATTTCCATTCCTCATTCCTAACACGTAAAGAGGTATAAAGTTCTCAATTATTTTTTAAAAACTGTCTTCCAGAAGCAAATACAATTCGAGCTGATGGCTGGAGGCGCCGTCAAGGAATTCGCCCACATATTCGTATGCTGGCATTTTACTTAGAATAAAGTTTCCTGGAAACCATCCATAGCTACGTATGCTGTGATTTTTTTATTACAATAGAGAAGCATGAGTAGAGAAGCGGGTCACAGGGACATCGAGATTCTGCCCTATTTCATAGGAATCTCATCAGCCACATTTCTTCTTTTTCTCCCTGTAAAGTATTATCATACACACACCCATCAACTCCACCGTTAGAATCCTGCCAACTACTTACATTAGGGGTGATCTGCAAAGCAAACTGCCTTTCCAGAAAGCAGGTCCTGGGGAAATCGGCGGAACGATAGAGCCCTTGTCAAGGGGTGAGCATTTAAACCGCCAGGCCATTTCCAATTCCAAAACTGCTGCTGCGTAACAGAGTCACATGACTGTGATTCAACAGGATAATCCCACCGACGAAAGAAATCAACCGTGTTTTGACTGCCGGAAGTTATCTCAGGCAGTCTTCTGGGTGCTGACAAAACAATCGCGCCTTCTGAACATCGCATATTCAGGTAGATTATGGAGCAATTCAACCATGCTAGCAGTAAATCCACGCTTTCTTGGGCGCGAGAGACTGCAATGGCACCGAGTAGTTAAAAAAAACGTAATCTATCATGTTTTTGTTAATTTATGCCTTTATTGCATACAAATGACAACGAATTTGTCCATTATTTAACTCGTTGTATCCCCCCCCCCCCCGTGAGTGTGTGGGTATGTGCGTGCGACTGTGTGTGTGTGTGTGTGTGTGTGTGTGTGTGTGTGTGCGTGTGTGTGTGTGTGTGTGTGTGTGTGTGTGCGTGTGTGTGTGTGTGTGTGTGTGTGTGTGTGTGCGCGCGTGTGTGTGTTTGTGCATGCTGGTGTGACTCAGTGGGACAGGCAGCAGCTCTGGAGAGAAGGAATGGGTGGCGTTTCGGGTCGAGACTCTTCAGACCCAGTCTTCAGGCCATTCAGGTCGTATGCCCCGAGCCGTCTGTCCCTCCACCCCCCCCCCCCCCCCGAACCCCGGACCCTGACACACACACCGGGAAATTCACCCCCACCCCGGTCGCGGGAACAGACGGCACAGGGCATAGTAAATATCTTTTAAAACACGGGAGGGGAGACACATTCCATGGCGGGCCGATGACAAGTGTGCATGAAAGTGTGCATGACAACGAACGACTTTATCTCCTCCCACTCCCCCCCCCTTCACAACAAGAAGCAAGTTTTAATTATTACTGTCTGATTGCTTGCGGAACGCACACAAGCTCCCACTTACAAAACACCAGTCATGTCAAGTCAATCCATTTCACGTCAAGTCAAGTCAAGTCAATCCATTTCAAATAAATCAATTTCAAGTCAATCCATTTCAAGTCAAGTCAATCAATCCATTTGAAGTCTAGTTAGGTCAATCCATTTTAGTCAAGTCAAGTCAATCCATTTCAAGTCAACTCAAGTCAAGTCAATCCATTTCAAGCCATGTCAAGTCAATCCATTTCAGGTCAAGTCAATTCAATCCATTTCAAGTCAATTCAAGTCAATCCATGTCGTCAAGTCAATCCATTTCAAGTCAAGTCAGGTCAAGTCAAGTCAATCCATTCGAGTCAGGTCAAGTCAAGACAATCCATTTCAAGACAGGTAAAGTCAATACATATCAAGTCAAGTCAAGTCAAGTCAATCCATTTCAAGTCAGGTCAAATAAATCTATTTCAAGTCTACTATTTCCATTTCAAGTCAAGTCAATCCATTTCAATTCAAGACAGTCAATTGCAAGTCAAACCATTTCAAGTTAAGTCAAGTCAATCCTTTTCAAGTCAAGTCAAGTCAAGTCAATCCATTTCAAGTCAAGTCATGTAAATCTATTTCAAGTCAAGTCAATCCATTTCAAGTCAATCCAAGTCAATCCATTTCATGTCAAGTCAAGCCAATCCATTTCAAGTCAAGTCAATTCAAGTCAATCCATTTCAAGTCAAGTTAAGTCAATCCATTTCATGTCATGGCATGTCAATCCTTTTCAAGTCAATTCAAGTCAATCCATTTCAAGTCATGTCAATCCATTTCAAATCAAGTCAATCCATTTCAGGTCAAGTCAGGTCAGGTCCAGTCAATCCATTCAAGTCAAGTCAAGTCAATTCAATCCATTTCAAGTCAAGTCAATCAATCCATTTCAAGTCAAGTCTGTCCATTTCATGTCAGGTCAAGACATGTCAATCCATTCAAGTCAAGTCAATCCGTTTCAAATCCACGGGAAGAAGTCCTCGCCCCCCACTGATGATCCCTTTTCCTGTCTCCAACGTAACCCCTCCACTTGGACCCCCCCCCCCCTCGTAGCCTTCCGGCTCTAGAAACCTTTATCCAGAACTGCCGTCGGGACATCAACCGCCTCGACTTCTCCACTCCCCTGTCTCACTCCAATCTCTCCACCCCCGAACGTACTGCCATCGACTCACTCCGTAACAACCCAGACTGGGTTATCAAACACGCCGACAAGGGAGTTGCCGTGGTAGTGTGGCGCGTCGATCTCTACAAAGCAGAGGCCGCGCGCCAACTATTGGACACCTCATCCTACTTACCCCTGGACCATGACCCCGCTGACGAACACCAAGCCACCATCTCGAGCACCATAACCGACTTCATCAGCTCCGGCTCCGTACCCCCCCAAGCCTCCAACCTCATCGTTCCCCAGCCCCGATTTTACCTTCTCCCCAAAATCCACAAACCCGACTGCCCTGGCAGACCCATTGTCTCTGCCTGTTCGTGCCCCACCGAACACATTTCCACATACCTCGACGCCATCCTATCCCCCTTTGTTAAATCCCTCCCCACCTATGTCCAAGATACCTCAGACACTCTCCGTCGGCTCCGCGCATTCCATTCTCCAGGCCCCCATCCTCTCATCTTTACCATGGACGTCCAGTCACTCTACACCTCCATCCCCCACCAGGACGGTCTCAAAGTCCTCCGGTTCTTCGTCGACCAGAGGAGCAACCCATACCCGTCCACTGACAACCTCCTCCGCCTAGCGGAGTTGGTCCTCACCCTCAATAACTTCTCTTTTGATTCCTCCCATTTCCTCCAAACACAAGGCGTAGCTATGGGCACACGCATGGGCCCCAGCTATGCTTGCCTCTTTGTCGGGTACGTCGAACAATACTTGTTCTCGGCGTACCAGGGCCCCATCCCCGACCTCTACCTCCGTTACATCGACGACTGCTTTGGTGTCACCTCCTGCACCCACACACAACTGACTGACTTCATCCATTTCACCACCAACTTCCATCCGGCACTCAAAACACATGGACCATTTCCGACATGTCCCTACCATTCCTTGACCTCACCATCTCTATTGCAGGTGATACACTCCTGACCGACATCCACTACAAACCAACTGACTCCCACAGCTACCTGGACTACTCTTCCTCCCACCCTGCTTCCTGTAAGGACTCCATCCCCTATTCCCAATTCCTCCGCCTACGCCGCATCTGCTCCCAGGATGAGGTGTTCCACACCAGGTCATCACAAATGGCCTCATTCTTCAGAGAACGGGGATTCCCCTCCCCACAATAGATGAGGTTCGCACCAGGGTCTCCTCCATACCCCGCAACACTGCCCTCTCTCCGCATTCCCTTATTCGCAAACAGGGCAGAGTCACCCTGGTCCTCACCTTTCACCCCACCAGCCGGCAAATACAACACATAGTCCTCCGCCAGTTTCGCCACCTCCAACGTGACCCCTCCACTCGCTACATCTTCCCATCTCCCCCCTGTCTGCCTTCTGCAAAGACCGCTCCCTCCGCAACTCCCTTGTCAATTCTTCCCTTCCCTCCCGCTCTACCCCGTCCCCGGGCACTTTCCCTTGCAACCGCAAGAAATGCTACATTTGTCCCTTCACCTCCCCCCTCCACTCCTTACAGGGACCCAAGCAGACCTTCCAGGTCCGACAGAGGTTCACCTACACCTCCTCCAACCTCATCTACTGCATCCGCTGCTGCAGATGCCAGATGATCTATATCGGTGAGACCAAGCGGAGGCTTGGTGATCGTTTCGCCGAACACCGCCGCTCGGTCCGCATTAACCAACCCGACCTCCCGGTGGCTCAGCACTTCAACTCCCCCTCCCATTCCGTATCCGACCTCTCGGTCCTGGGCCTCCTCCACGGCCAGAGTGAGCAACACCGCAAGTTGGAGGAACAGCACCTCATATTCCGCTTGGGGAGTCTGCATCCTTTGGGCTTGAACATTGAATTTTCTCAATTCTGTTAACCCTTTCTGTCTCCTCCCCTTCCCACCTCTCCCTCAGCCCTCGGGCCCAGGCATTCCCTCTCTCTCTATCTCCCTCCCCCACCCTAGTCGCACCAGCTACTCATTTTCACGCCACAAACAGCTTACAATGGCTTGTTCCCTTTATCATTGATACTTGTTTGCATATCTTTCATTCATTGTTCTTTATCTCTGCACATCACCGTCTATATCTCTCGTTTCCCTGATCCCTGACCAGTCTGAAGAAGGGTCTCGACCCGAAACGTCGCCTATCTCCTTCGCTCCTTAGATGCAGCTGCACCCGCTGAGTTTCTCCAGCCTTTTGTGTACCCCCGTTTCAAATCAAGTCAAGTCAATCTATTTCAGGTCAACTCAACTCAAGTCAATCAATTTCAAGTCATGTCAGGTCAAGTCATGTCAATCCATTCAAGTCAAGTCAACTCAATGCATTTCAAGTGAAGTCAATCCATTTCAAGTCAAGTCTAGTCAATCAATTTCAAGTCAAGTCAAGTCAATCGATCTCAATTCAAGACAATCCATTTCAACTAAATCCATTTCAAGTCAAGTCAAGTCAAGTCAAGTCAATTCATTTCAAGTCAGGTACAGTTAATCCATATCAAGTCTAGTCTATCCATTTCAAGTCAAGTCAAGTCAAACCATTTCAAGTTAAGTCAAGCCAATCCATTTCAAGTCAAGTCAAGTCAAGCTAATCCATTTCAAGTCAAGTCAATTCAAGTCAATCCATTTCAAGTCATGTCAAGTCAAGCTATTTCAGGCAGGTCATGTCAATCCATTTCGAGTCAAGTCAATCCATTTCAAGTCAAGTCAGGTCAAGTCAAGTCAATCTATCTACTTCAAGTCAAGTCAAGTCAATCCATTTCAAGTCAAGTCAATTTGGTCCATTTCACGTCAAGTCAAGTCAATCCATTTCAAATAAATCAATTTCAAGAAAGTCAAGACAATCCATTTCAAGTCAACTCAAGTCAAGTCAATCCATTTGAGGTCAAGTCAATTCAATCCATTTCAAGTCAAGTCAATCCAAGTCAATCGAAATCAAGTCAAGTCAAGTCAATTCATTTCAAGTCAATTCAAGTCAATCCATGTCGTCAAGTCAATCCATTTCAAGTCAAGTCAGGTCAAGTCAAGTTAATCCATTCGAGTCAGGTCAAGTCAAGACAATCCATTTCAAGACAAGTCAATCCATTTCAAGTCAAGTCAATCGAAATCAAGTCAAGTCAAGTCAATCCATTTCAAGTCAAGTCAAGTCAGGTCAATCCATTTCATGTCAAGTCGTCAATCCATTTCAAGTCAAGTCAAGTATATATATTTCAAGTCAAGTCAATCCATTTCAAGTCAAGTCAAGTCAAGCCAATCCATTTCAAGTCAAGTCAAGTCAAGCCAATCCATTTCAAGTCAATTTGGTCCATTTCACGTCAAGCCAAGTCATGTCAATCCATTTCATGTCAAATCAATTCAAGTCAATCCATTTCAAGTCAAGTCATGTCAATCCATTTCATGTCAAGTCAATTCAAGTCAATCCATTTCAAGTCAAGTCAAGTCAATCCATTTCAGGCAAGTCAAGTCAATCCATTTCAAGTCAATTCAAGTCAATCCATGTAATGTCAAGACAAGTCAAGCCAATCCATTTCAAGTCAAGTTAAGTCAATCCATTTCAAGTCAAGTCAATTCAGTCCATTTCACGTCAAGTAAATTCAAGTCAATCCACTTCAAGTCATGTCAAGTCAATCTATTTCAGGCAAGTCATGTCAATCCATTTCAAGTCAAGTCAATCCATTTCAAGTCAAGTCAGGTCAAGTCAAGTCAATCTGTTCAAGTCAAGTCAAGTCAAGTCAATCCATTTCAAGTCAAGTCAATTCAGTCCATTTCACGTAAAGTCATGTCAAGTCAATCCATGTCACGTCAAGTCAAGTCAAGTCAATCCATTTCAAATAAATCAATTTCAAGTCAATCCATTTCAAGTCAAGTCAAGTCAATCCATTTCAAATAAATCAATTTCAAGTCAATCCATTTGAAGTCAAGTCAATCAATCCATTTCATGTCTAGTTAGGTCAATCCATTTTAAGTCAAGTCAAGTCAATCCATTTCAAGTCAACTCAAGTCAAGTCAATCCATTTCAAGCCATGTCAAGTCAATCAATTTCAAGTCATGTCTGGTCAGGTCATGTCAATCCATTCAAGTCAAGTCAATGCATTTCAAGTCAATCCATTTCAAGTCAAGTCTAGTCAATCCATTTCAAGTCAAGTCAAGTATATCTATTTCAAATCCAGTCAATCCATTTCAAGTCATGTCAACCCATTTCAAGTCATGTCAAGGCAATCCATTTCAATTAAAGACAGACAAATTGAAGTCAAATAATTTCAAGTTAAGTCAAGTCCAATCCATTTCAAGTCAACTCAAGTAAATCTACTTCAAGTCAAGTCAATCCAATTCAAATGAATCCAAGTAAATCCATTTCAAGTCAATTCAAGTCAATCCATTTCAAGTCAAGTCAAGCCAATCCATTTCAAGTCAAGTCAAGTCAATCCATTTCAAGTCAAGTCAATCCACGTCGTCAAGTCAATCCATTTCAAGTCGAGTCAGGTCAAGTCAAGTCAATCCATTCATGTCAGGTTAAGTCAAGACAATCCATTTCAAGTCAAGTCAATCCATTTCAAGTCAAGTCAATCGAAATCAAGTCAAGTAAAGTCAATCGAAATCAAGTCAAGTAAAGTCAATCCATTTCAAGTCAAGTCAAGTCAAGTCAATCCATTTCAAGTCAAGTCAAGTCAAGTCAATCCATTTCATGTCAAGTCGTCAATCCATTTCAAGTCAAGTCAAGTATATATATTTCAAATCAAGTCAATCCATTTCAAGTCAAGTCAAGCCAATCCATTTCAAGTCAGTCAAGACAATCCATTTCAAGTCAAGTTAATTAGGTCCAATTCACGTCAAGTCAAGTCGTGTCAATCCATTTCATGTCACGTCAATTCAAGTCAATCCATTTCAAGTCAAGTCAAGTCAATCCATTTCAAGTAAATTCAAGATTATCCAGTTCATGTCAAGTCAAGTCAAGCCAATCCATTTCAAGTCAAGTCAATTCAAGTCAATCCATTTCAAGTCAAGTTAATTCAATCCATTTCATATCATGGCATGTCAATCCATTTCAAGTCAATTGAAGTCAATCCATTTTAAGTCATGTCAATCCATTTCAAGTCAAGTCAATACATTTCAGGTCATGTCAGGTCAAGTCCAGTCAATCCATTCAAGTCAAGTCAAGTATATATATATTTCAAGTCAACTCAATCTATTTCAAGTCAAGTCAAGTCAATCCATTTCAAGTCAAGTCAATCCACGTCGCCAAGTCAATCCATTTCAAGTCAAGTCAGCTCAAGTCAAGTCAATCCATTCAAGTCAGGTCAAGTCAAGACAATCCATTTCAAGTCAAGTCAATCCATTTCAAGTCAAGTCAATCGAAATCAAGTCAAGTAAAGTCAATCCATTTCAAGTCAAGTCAAATCAAGTCAATCCATTTCAAGTCAAGTCAAGTCAAGTCAATCAATTTCATGTCAAGTCGTCAATCCATTTCAAGTCAAGTCAAGTATATATATTTCAAGTCAAGTCAATCAATTTCAAGTCAAGTAAAATCAAGCCAATCCATTTTAAGTCAGACAAGACAATCCATTTCAAGTCAAGTCAATTTGGTCCAATTCAACGTCAAGTCAATCCATTTTCATGTCAAGTCAATTCAAGTCAATCCATTTCAAGTCAAGTCAAGTCAATCCATTTCAGGCTAGTCATGTCAATCCATTTCAAGTCAATACAAGTCAATCCAGTTCATGTCATGTCAAGTCAAGCCAATCCATTTCAAGTCAAGTCAATTCAAGTCAATCCATTTCAAGTCAAGTTAAGTCAATCCATTTCATGTCATGGCATGTCAATCCATTTCAAGTCAATTCAAGTCAATCCATTTCAAGATATGTCAATCCATTTCAAGTCAAGTCAATCCATTTCAGGTCATGTCAGGTCAAGTCAAGCCATTCCATTTCAAGTCAAGTCAAGTCAATCCATTTCAAGTCAAGTCAATTTGGTCCATTTCACGTCAAGTCAAGTCATGTCAATCCATTTCATGTCAAGTCAATTCAAGTCAATCCATTTCATGTCAAGTCAATTCAAGTCAATCCATTTCATGTCAAGTCAATTCAAGTCAATCCATTTCAAGTCAAGTCAAGTCAATCCATTTCAGGCAAGTCATGTCAATCGATTTCAAGTTAATGCAAGTCAATCCATTTCATGTCAAGTCAAGCCAATCCATTTCAAGTCAAGTCAATTCAAGTCAATCCATTTCAAGTCAAGTTAACTCAATCCATTTCATGTCATGGCATGTCAATCCATTTCAAGATAATTCAAGTCAATCTATTTCAAGTCATGTCAATCCATTTCAGGTCAAGTCATTCAAGTCCAGCCAATCCATTCAAGTCAAGTCAAGTAAATTCAATCAATTTCAAGTCAAGTCAATCAATCCGTTTCAAGTCAAGTCTATCCATTTCAAGTCAGGCCAAGACATGTCAATCCATTCAAGTCAAGTCAATCCGTTTCAAATCAAGTCAATCTATTTCAGGTCAACTCAACTCAAGTCAATCGATTTCAAGTCATGTCAGGTCAAGTCATGTCAATCCATTCAAGTCAAGTCAAGTCAATGCATTTCAAGTGAAGTCAATCCATTTCAAGTCAAGTCTAGTCATTCAATTTCAATTCAAGACAATCCATTTCAACTAAATCCATTTCAAGTCAAGCCAAGTCAAGTCAATCCATTTCTAGTCAGGTACAGTTAATCCATATCAAGTTAAGTCAAGTCAAGTCAATCTATTTCAAGTCTAGTCTATCCATTTCAAGTCAAGTAAAGTCAAACCATTTCAAGTTAAGTCAAGTCAATCCATTTCAAGCCAAGTCAAGTCAATCCATTTCAAGTCAATCAAAGTCAATCCACTTCGAGTCAGTTCATTCCATTTCAAGTCAAGTCAAGTCATGTCAAGCTAATCCATTCCAAGTCAAGTCAATTCAAGTCAATCCATTTCAAGTCATGTCAAGTCAATCTATTTCAGGTAAGTCATGTCAATCCATTTCAAGTCAAGTCAATCTATTCAAGTCAAGTCAAGTCAAGTCAATCCATTTCAATCAATTCAGTCAAATCCATTGTCATTTCAAGTCAACTCAAGTCAAGTCAATCCATTTCAGGTCAAGTCAATTCAATCAATTTCAAGTCAAGTCAATCAATCCATTTCAAGTCTAGTTAGGTCAATCCATTTTGTCAAGTCAAGTCAATTCCATTTCAAGTCAAGTAAGTCAATCAATTTCAAGTCAATTCAAGTCAGGTAGGTCATGTCAATCCATTTCAAGTCAAGTCAAATGCATTTCAAGTCAATCCATTTCAAGTCAAGTCTAGTCAATCATTTTCAAGGTCAAGTCAATCTTTCAAGTTAAGTCAATCCATTCAGTCAAGTCAATCCAGTTCAAGGTCATGTCATGTCAATTAACAAATTGGAAGTCAAGTCAATCAAGTTAAGTCAAGTTCATCAAGTAATCATTTCAAGTCATAGTCACAATCTACTTCAAGTCAAGTCAATCCATTTCAAGTCAATCAATTCAATGAGTTTAGTCAATCCATTTCAAGACAGTCAGTCAATCAATTCAAGGTCAATCTAGTCAAGCAATCCCATTTTAATTTCAAGTCAAGTCAAATAACCATTTCAAGTCAATCCATCAAGTCAAGCAAGTCATTATAAATCAGACAAAATTGTGAAGTCAAATAATTTCAATGTCAAGTCAAAGTCAATATTTCAAGTCATGTAAACCTACTTCAAGTCCAATCCATTTTCCAAATGAATCAAGTCAATCTATTCAAGTCAAGTCAAGTCAAGTCAATCCATTTCAAATAAATCAATTTCAAGTCAAGTCAAGTCAATCCATTTCAAGTCAAGTCAATCCATTTCAGGTCAAGTCAATTCAATCAATTTCAATCAAGTCAAGTCAATCAATCCATTTCAAGTCTAGTTAGGTCAATTCATTTTGTCAGTCAAGTCATCCATTCCAAGTCAACACATGTCAGGTTTAAGTCAAGACAATCCATTTCAAGTCAAGTCAATCCATTTCAAGTCAAGTCAATCGAAATCAAGTCAAGTAAAGTCAATCGAAATCAAGTCAAGGTAAAGTCAATCCATTCAAGTCAAGTCAAGCCAGCATTTCAAGTCAATCCATTTCATGTCAAGTTCGTCAAGTCCATTTCTAAGTCAAGTCAAGAACTATTTCAAATCAATTCAATCCATTTCAAGTCAATAAAGTCAAGCATTTCAAATAAACCATTCAAGTCAGTCAAGACAATCCATTTTCAAGTCAACTCAGTTCAAAGTAGGTCCAATTTCACGTCAAGTCATCGTGTCAATCCATTTCATGTCACGTCAAAATTTTTTTTTCCCCCCCAAAAAAAGTCAATCCATTTCACAGCAACTTCAAGTCCAAGTCATCAATCCATTTCAAGTCAAGTTCAAAGGTCATATCCAATTCATGTCAAGTCAAGTCAAGCCAATCCATTTCAAGTCAAGTCAATTCAAGTCAATCCATTTCAGTCAAGTTAAGTCTATGAATCCATTTCAGTCCATGGCAATGTCCAATCCATTTCAAGTCCAATTCAAGTCAATCCATTCAAGATTGTTCAATCCCATTTTCAAGTCAAGTCAAATCCATTTCAGGTCATGTCAGGTTCAAAGTCAAGTCAATCCATTTCAAGTCAAGTCAAGTCAATCCATAAAAAGTCAATCAAATTTGGTCCATTTCACGTCAAGCTCAAGTCATGTCAATCCATTTCAAGTCAAGATCAATTCAAGCAATCCATTTCATGTCAAGTCAATTCAAGTCAATCCATTTCATGTCACGTCAATTCAAGTCAATCATTTCAAGTCAAGTCAAGTCAATCCAATTCAGGCAGGTCCAAGTCACTCGATTTCAAGTTAATGCAAGTAAATTCACAGTCATGTCAATTCAAGCAAATCCATTTCATCAAGAGTCAATTCAAGTCAATCCATTTCAAGTCAAGATAACATCAAATCCATTTTCATGTCTTTTATGGCATGACAATCCATTCAAGAGACAATTCAAGTCAAATCTATATCAAGTCATGTCAATCCATTTCAGGTCAAGTCATTCAAGTCCAGCCAATCCATTCAAGTCAATTCAAGTAAAATTCAATCAATTTCAAAGTCAAGTCAATCAATCCGTTTCAAGTCAAGTCTATTCCATGTTCAAGTCATGCCAAGACATGTCCAATCCATTCAAGTCAAGTCAACCGTTTTCAAATCAAGTCAATCTATTTCAGGTCAACTCAACTCAAGTCAATCAATTTCAAGTCATGTCAGGCCAAGTCATGTTCAATCCATTCAAGTCAAGTCAGTCAATGCATTTCAATGAAGTCAATCCATTTCAAGTCCAAGTCTGGTCATTCAATTTCAATTCAAGACAATCCATTTCAAAACTAAATCCCATTTCAAGTCAAGCCAAGTCAAGTCAATCCATTTCTAGTCAGGTAACAGTTAATCCATATCAAGTTAAGTCAAGTCAAGTCAACTATTTCAAGTCTATTCTATCTCATTTCAAGACAAGTAAAGACAACCATTTCAAGTTAAGTCAAGTCAATCCATTTCAAGCCAAGTCAGTCAATCCATTTCAAAGTCAATCAAGTCAATCCACTTCGAGTCATTCATTCCATTTCAAGCTAGTCCATGTCATGTCACAGCTAATCCATTCCAAATCAGTCAATTCAAGTCAATCATTTTCCAAGTCATGTCAATTCAATCTATTTCAGCGTAAGGTCATGTCAAACATTCAAGTCAATCCAATCTATCAAGTCAAGTCAGTCAAGTCAATCCCAATTTTCATGTCAAGTCAATTCAAGTCAATCCATTTCATGTCAAGTCAATTCAGTCAATCCATTTCATGTCAAGTCAATTCAAGTCAATCCATTTCAAGCCAATCAAGTCAATCCATATTCAAGTCAATCAAAGTCAATCCACTTCGAGTCAGTCATTCCCATTTCAAATCAAGTCAAGTCATGTCAAGCTAATTCTATTACAAGTCAATCAATTCAAGTCAATCCATTTCAAGTCATGACAATCGTGTCAATCAGTTCATGTCACGTCAATTCAGGTCAATCCATTTCAAGTCAATTCAAGTCAATCCATTTCAAGTCAATTCAAGATTATCCAGTTCATGTCAAGTCAAGTCAACCAATCCATTTCAAGGTCAAGTTCAATTCAAGTCAATCCATTTCCAGTCAAGTTAAATTCATCCATTTCCATATCATGGCATGTCAATCCATTTCAAGTCAATTGAAGTCAATCCATTTCAAGTCATGTCAATCCATTTCAAGTCAAGTCAATACATTTCAGGTCATGTCAGGTCAAGTCCAGTCAATCCATTCAAGTCAAGTCAAGTATATATATATTTCAAGTCAACTCAATCTATTTCAAGTCAAGTCAAGCCAATCCATTTCAAGTCAAGTCAAGTCAATCCATTTCAAGTCAAGTCAATCCACGTTGCCAAGTCAATCCATTTCAAGTCAAGTCAGCTCAAGTCAAGTCAATCCATTCAAGTCAGGTCAAGTCAAGACAATCCATTTCAAGTCAAGTCAATCCATTTCAAGTCAAGTCAATCGAAATCAAGTCAAGTAAAGTCAATCCATTTCAAGTCAAGTCAAATCAAGTCAATCCAATTTCAAATCAAGATCAAATCAAGTCAATCCATTTCAGTCAATCAATCAAGTCAATCAATTTCATGTCAAGTTGTCAAATTCCATTCAAGTCAAGTCAAGTATATATATTTCAAGTCAAGTCAATCAATTTCAAGTCAAGTAAAATCAAGACCAATCCATTTTAATCAGTTCAAGACAATCCATTTCAAGTCATTCAATTCGTCCATTCACGTCAAGTCAAGTCGTGTCAATTCCATCTTTCATGTCAAGATCAATTCAAGTCAATCCATTTCAAGTCAATCAAGTCAATCCATTTCAACCTAGTCATTCAATCCAATTTCAAGTCCAATACAAGTCCCAATCCATTTCATGTCAGGTCAAGTCAAGCCAATCCATTTCAAGTCAAGTCAATTCAAGTCAATCCATTTCAAGTCAAGTTTAAAGAAGTCAATCCATTTCATGTCATGGCATGTCAATCCATTTCAGTCAATTCAAGTCAAATCCATTTCAAGATATGTCACACTCCATTTTCAAGTCAAGTCCAAATCCATTTCAGGTCATGACAGGTCAAGTCAAGTCAATCCATTTTCAAGTCTATCAAGTCCAATCCATTTCACAGTCAAGTCAATATTGGTCCATTTCACGTCAAGTCAAGTTCATGTCAATCCATTTTCATGTCAATCAATTCCAAGTCAATCCATTTCATGTCAAGTCAATTCCAAGTCAATCCATTTCATGACAAGTCAATTCAAGTCAAATCCATTCATCAAGTTCAAGTCAAATCCATTTCAGGCAAGTCCAATGTCAATCGATATCAAGTTAATGCAGTTCAAATCCATTCAGTCAAGTCAAGCCAATCCATTTTCAAATTCAAGTCAATTCAAGTCAATCCATTTCATTCAATTTAACTCAATCCATTTCATGTCCATGGCATGTCAATCCATTTCAAAGACAATTCAAGTCAATCTATATCAAGTCATGTCAATCCATTCAGGTCAAGTCATTCAAGTCCAGCCAATCCATTCAATCAAGTCATGTAAAATCAATTCCATTTCAAGTCAAGTCAATCAATCACGTTCAAGATCACAGTCTATCCATTCAAGTCAGAGTGCCAAGACATGTCAATCCATTCAAGTCAAGTCAATCCAGTTTCCAAATCAAGTCAATCTATTTCAGGTCAACTCAACACAAGTCAATCAATTTTCAAGTCCATGTCAGGTCAGCAATGTCAATCATTTCAAGTCAAGTCCAAGTCAATGCATTTCAAGTGAAGTCAATCCCATTTCAACGTCAAGTCTAGTCATTCAATTTTCAAGTCATGTCAATCAATCCATTTCAATTCAAAGACAACCATTTCAACTAAATCCATTTCCAAGTCAAGCCAAGTCAAGTCCAATCCATTTCTATCAGGTACAGTAATCCATAATCAAGTTAAGTCAAGTCCAAGTCAATCTATTTCAAGGTCATTCTATCCATTTCAAGTCAAGTAAATCAAACCATTTCAAGTTAATCAAGTCAATCCATTTCAAGCCCAAGTCAATTCAATCCATTTCAAGTCAATCAAAGTCAATACCCACTCGAGTCAGTTCATTCCATTTCAAGTCAAGTCAAGTCATTCAAGCTAATCCATTCCAAGTCAATTCCAATTTCAAGTCAATCCATTTCAATCATGTCAAGTCAATCTATTCATTAAGTCAATGTCAATCCATTTCAATCAAGTCATCTATTCAAGTCAATCCCAAGTCAAGTCAATCCCATTTCATGTCCAAGGTCAAATTCAGTCAATCCATTTCATGTCAAGTCAATTCCAAGTCAATCCCTTCATGTCAAGTCAATTCAAGTCAATCCATTTCAGTCAAGTCAAGTCAATCCATTTCAGGCAAGTCATGGTCAATCGATTTCAAGTTTTAATGAACAAGTCAATTCCATTTTATGTCAAGTCAAGCCAATCCATTTCAAGTCAAGTCAAATCAAGTCATCCATTTCAAGTCAAGTTAACTCAATCCATTTCCATGTCATGCAATGTCATCCATTCAAGACAATTCAAGACAATCTATATCAAGCATGTCATTCCATTTCAGGACAGTCATTCAAGTCCACCAAATCCATTCAAGTCAAGTCAAGTAAATTCAATCAATTTCAAGTCAAGTCAATCAATCCGTTTCAAGTCAAGTCTATCCATTTCAAGTCAGGCCAAGACATGTCAATCCATTCAAGTCAAGTCAATCCGTTTCAAATCAAGTCAATCTATTTCAGGTCAACTCAACTCAAGTCAATCAATTTCAAGGCATGTCAGGTCAAGTCATGTCAATCCATTCAAGTCAAGTCAATGCATTTCAAGTGAAGTCAATCCATTTCAATTCAAGTCTAGTCATTCAAATTCAAGTCATGTCAAGTCAATCCATTTCAATTCAAGACAATCCATTTCAACTAAATCCATTTCAAGTCAAGCCAAGTCAAGTCAATCCATTTCTAGTCAGGTACAGTTAATCCATATCAAGTTAAGTCAAGTCAAGTCAATCTATTTCAAGTCTAGTCTATCCATTTCAAGTCAAGTAAAGTCAAACCATTTCAAGTTAAGTCAAGTCAATCCATTTCAAGCCAAGTCAAGTCAATCCATTTCAAGTCAATCAAAGTCAATCCACTTCGAGTCAGTTCATTCCATTTCAAGTCAAGTCAAGTCATGTCAAGCTAATCCATTCCAAGTCAAGTCAATTCAAGTCAATCCATTTCAAGTCATGTCAAGTCAATCTATTTCAGGCAGGTAATTCATGTCAATCCATTTCAAGTCAAGTCAATCTATTCAAGTCAAGTCAAGTCAAGTCAATCCATTTCAAATAAATCAATTTCAAGTCAAATCAAAACAATCCATTTCAAGTCAACTCAAGTCAAGTCAATCCATTTCAAGTCAACTCAAGTCAAGTCAATCCATTTCAGGTCAAGTCAATTGAATCAATTTCAAGTCAAGTCAATCAATCCATTTCAAGTCTAGTTAGTTCAATCCATTTTGTCAATTCAAGTCAATTCATTTCAAGTCAAGTCAAGTCAATCAATTTCAAGTCATGTCAGGTCAAGTCATGTCAATCCATTCAAGTCAAGTCAAGTAAATGCGTTTCAAGTCAATCCATTTCAAGTCAAGTCTAGTCAATCCATTTCAGGTCACGTCAAGGCAATCCATTTTAATTAAAGACAGATAAATTCAAGTCAAATAATTTCAAGTTAAGTCAAGTCAATCCATTTCAAGTCAAGTCAAGTCAATCCATTTCAAGTCATGTCAAGTCAATCTATTTCAGGCAAGTCATGTCAATTCCCTTGTCAAGTCAATCTATTCAAGTCAAGTCAAGTCAAGTCAATATCCATTTTCAAAATAAATCATTTCAAGTCAAGATCCAAAGTCAAATCCATTTCAAGTCAAGGTCATCCATTTCAGGAATACTATCCTCTCTAGTTTTCAATCCTCATCCATTTGAAGTTAGTTAGGTCATTCATTTGTGCAGGTCAAGGTCAAATCCATTCAAGTTCAACACAAGTCAAGGTCAATCCATTTCAGAGAAATGTCCATTCAATCAATTTCAAGTCATGTCAGGTGCAAGTCATGTCAATCCATTCAAGTCAAGTCAAGTCACTGCATTGTGTCGCGAGTCAATCATTTCAAGTCAAGTCTAGTCATCCATTTCAGTAAGTCAAGGCAATCCATTTCAATTAAGACAGATAAATTCAGTTCAACTAATTTCAAGTTAATTAAGTCAATCAATCCATTTCAAGTCAGTCAAGTCAAGTCAATCCATTTCAAGTCAATCCATTTAAGTCAGTTCCAGTTAAGTCAATCCATTTCAAGTCAATCAAAGTCAATCCACTTCGAGTCAGTGCATCCATTTCAAGACAAGTCAAGTCTGTCAAAGTAATCTATTTCAAGTCAAGTCACTTCAAGTCAACCATTTAAGCATGTGAAGTCCTCTATTTCAGGCAACGTCATGTTCATTCCATTTTCATGTCAAGGCATTTATTTCAAGTTAAGTCAAGTCATCCATTTCAATTCAATTAAAGTAATCCACTTCGAAGGTCAGTTCATTCCATTTCATGTCAAGTCCAAGTATGTCAAGCGAATTATTTCAGTCATGTCAATTTCAAGTCAACCCATTTCAACCATGTCAAGTCATCTAATTCAGGCAAGTTCATGTCAACGTATTTCACAGTTCAGTCAATCTATTCAAGTCAAGTCAAGTCAAGTTCAATCCATTTCAAATAAATCAATTTCAAGTCAAGTCAATCCATTTCAAATAAACCAATTTCAAGTCGTCAAAACAATCCATTTCAAGTCAACTCAAGTCAAGTCAATCCATTTCAAGTCAAGTCAATCCATTTCAGGTCAAGTCAATTCAATCAATTTCAAGTGAAGTCAATTCAATCCATTTTTTTTTTCACGTCTAGTTAGGTCAATCCATTTTGTCAAGTCAAGTCAATCCATTCCAAGTCAACTCAATTCAAGTCAATCCATTTCAAGTCAAGTCAAGTCAATCAATTTCAAGTCATGTCAGGTCAAGGCATGTCAATCCATTCAAGTCAAGTCAAGTCAATGCATTTCAAGTAAATCCATTTCAAGTCAGTTCCAGTCAAGTCAATCCATTTCAAGTCAAGTAAAGTAAATCTACTTCAAGCCAAGTCAATCCATTTCAAATGAATCCAAGTAAATCCATTTGAAGTCAATTCAAGTCAATCTATTTCAAGTCAAGTCAAGTCAAGCCAATCCATTTCAAGTCAAGTCAAGTCAATAGAAATCAAGTCAAGTCAAGTCAATCCATTTCAAGTCAAGTCAAGTCAATCGATTTCAAGTCAATTCAAGTCAATCCATTTCAAGTCAAGTCAAGTCAATCCATTTCAGGCAAGTCATGTCAATCCATTTCAAGTCAATTCAAGTCAATCCATTTCATGTCAGGTCAATCCATTTCAAGTCAGGTCAATCTATTTCAAGTCAATTCATTTCAAGTCAATTCAAGACAATCAATTTGAAGTTAAGTCAAGTCAATCAATTTCAAGTCAAGTCAATCCATTCCAGTCAAGTCCATTCAATTTATTTTAAGTCAAGTCAATTAATCCATTATCAGTCAAGTTAGGTCAATCCATTTTAAGTCAATGCGTTAAGTCAACCAATTTCAAGTCAAGTCAAGTAAATCTATTTCAAGTCAAGTCAATGCATTTCAAGTCAATTCAAGTCAATCCGTTTCAAGTCAAGTCAATCCATTTCAAGTCAAGTCAATCCATTTCATACCAAGTCATGTCAATCCATTCAAGTCAAGTCAAGTCAATGCATATCAAGTGCAGTCAATCCATTTCAAGTCAAGTCAATACATTTCATGTCAAGTCAATCCGTTTCAAGTCACGTCAAGTCAATCCATTTCAAGTCAAGTCAAGTCAATCCATTTCAAGTCAAGTCAAGTCAAGCCAATCCATTTCAAGTCGTCAATTCAAGTCAATCGAAATCAAGTCAATTCAAGTCAATCGAAATCAAGTCAATCTATTTCAAGTGAAGTAAATCCAATCAAGTCAAGTCAATCCATTTCAAGTAAATCTATTCAAGTCAAGTCACGAATCAATTTTGTCAATTCAAGTCATCCATTCAATCGAAGTCAGTCAAGACAATCCATTTCAAGTATTTCAAACCATTTCAAGTCGGTCAATTCAAATCAATCGAATCATGTAAAGTGAAGTAATCAATTCTAAGACGTCAATCAATCGATTTCAAGTCAATTCAAGGTCAATCATTTCAAGTAAGTAAATCCATGTATGTAAGTCAATCCATGTCAGCTCATGTGAATCATTTCAAGTAAGCGACAAGGTTCAAGGCAATAAATTTTCAAGTCAATTCAGATCATCGATTTCAGTCACGTCAAACAATCACTTCAAGTCAAGTAAATATATTTCAATCAAGTCAATCAATTTCAGGTCAAGTCCATCCATTTCAAGTCAAGTCAAGGTCAAGCCAAACGATTTCAAGCAAAGTTCAAGTCAATCCATTTCATGTCCATTCAATCTTGGTCCATTTACGTCAAAGTCAAGTCATAGTCATTTCCATTTCAAGTCAAGTCAATTAAAGTCAATCCTATTCAAGGTCAATTTTGTCATGTCATCGCTAATTAAAGTCAGTTCAAGTCAGAGTAATCTATTTCGGTCAAGACAATGCAATTTCAAGTCAAGTCAAGTCAATCCATTTCAAGTCATGTCACCTCCTTCCATTTCAAGTCAAGTCAAGTCAATCCATTTAAGTCGGCACGACTGGAAGGGCCGAGGCGGGCCTGTTCCGTGCTGTAAATGTTATATGGTTATAAGTCTAGTAAAGTTAATTCCCATTTCAACTCAAGTCTTGATACGTAATGTAATCATTCAAGTAGGTCAAATGCATTTCAAGTCATGGTCAATTCATTCGAGATAAATGGATTTTCTGGGGTATTTTATATCGCCATTTATGGGAAACCTTTAGGCATACTGGCAGTTGCTATAATCTCTTATCAAAGTTTTCAAACTAATAAAAAAAAAATAACTTCAGAGGATTGAAAAGGACAAACAATTATGGAACGGACAAGCAAATGACCGAATAGATAAAATAATCGAAAACCTTATTGAAAATACAAACTCAATAGCATATTATCGGCAAGTGTAATAAGATATTCCAAATTTACAAAACAGCACATTGATTTGGGGGATAGCCCATAAATTTTAGCGAGGCAACTGAAGCAACAAAATAGGAAAATGCTACCACTAAGATTGAAAGCCGATAAGGGCGAGCTTTCTAACATAGCAGAAGCCC
This sequence comes from Okamejei kenojei, assembly GCA_035221665.1. Lineage (NCBI taxonomy): Eukaryota > Metazoa > Chordata > Chondrichthyes > Rajiformes > Rajidae > Okamejei > Okamejei kenojei. The sequence goes on from CM069173.1 coordinate 7,678,720, forward strand.
ACATATTTAATTCATATCAACTAAAATAAATTGTAGGATAGTAAAATTACAATTTATTTCGATAATTGGCAACTCCTAATTGGATAGATTAGACAAGTGGAATTAGGAGTGGAAATATAGTGAAGAAATAAACAAATAATAAATCATTCAAAAATGGGAGACCCCCATGACCAGATGTTTTAGCAAAGAAATTTATAACATTTTCGGTAGTCAATTGTACCAAGATAATTCTACTTATAAACGCAGGCTTCTACCGAAAGATAAACTACTTACCAAAGATCTTAAGCAAATCAACAATAACGCTTATACCAAAAAAAGATAAAGACTTGGATGGAACCGGTTCTCCACAGCTATATCACTTCTATTCACGATCAAGAACATTTTAGCAAAGATCTAGAAGAAGACAGATAATAATATTACAAAAATTGGTAAAACCCGGAACAAACGGAATTTATACACAACAGAACCAATCCATTTAATAACTTGAGAAGGCTTTTCAATATAATGTACTCTCACAAAGAGGACAGAAGATTTTCATGTCCCTTACGTTTGGATGCAGAGAAGGCAATTGATCAGGTAGATTTGACAGTATTTGTTAATGACTACAAAAATTTAATTACGGGAGAGAATTTTATTATATGGGATAAATTACTTTATGTAAACCTCCGGCAAGTATATTAACTAATACGATATATCTCCAAAATTTTAATTATCCGGGTAATAGGCAGGGATGTGCCTTATCACCATTGCTAATTTGCCCATATGATAGAACCTCTGGCTTAAGGATTAGAAATTCAACCGAATATTCACGATATAATACGAAGACTCAAAGAATAAATGTCATTATATACTGACGATATTAATTATATATTACTAATACACAAAACGGAGTATCCACACCGTATTAACACTCATCGAGGATATTTTTTTCTTTTTCGATGTAGAATAAATTGGAATAAAAGCGAAATTATGTTCTTTGAAAACCACAGCGAGACACTTATTAAATACCCTTTCAACATTGCCACACTGAAAAATTCAAGTATTTGGGTATTCAAATTACGAGAAGACACTAATCCTGAATTTAAGATTGCCAAGTTATGCCGCCCCCACAATTAAATAAACAGAATGTTATGATTAATTTGGCAAACCGCGCCTCCCACTCTCATTGATAGATAGAATTAAACGCTATAAAAATGACTTTCCTTACCACAATTTATATATTTGTTTCAAAAAGCGATCCCATTAGTTATGTCCAAAATATTCTTTTCAAAAAACTGATTCTAATATCTTATTTTTATATGGGATTTATATAGAGCACTACAAAATTCAACGAAAAGCATCTGTGTAGACCTAAAGAAGTTGGGTTCTCATTACGTAACTTTGCGTAAATTACTACAGGGCGTGCATATAAAGAACATAATGTACTGGTTGTATATTTCCACTCACCAGTCGGATTGTAATAAGAATGGAGAAAGAGGAGTGTTTTCCCGTACGATATAGGAACGACTGTTCTCTACCGATAAAATTGAATAGTATCATATATAAGAAGAACCCAATAATTCACAATACCATAAGAATTTGGAAACAATACAATTATCCTTGAAATTAAATAATCTATCAGTACTAACCCCAATATTGAATAATCCTGCATTCATCCCATCCTATCGACAAACATATAAACATTGAGATAGACTGGATTAGGAAAGTAGAGATAAGTATGAAATTGGGTAAAATTGTAATATTTCAACAATTCAAATCTAATTTTAAACTAAATGATACCAATACTTAAATATATTACAGATATGTGGACTTATGGAAGTAATATATACACAAGATTTTCAACTAAATTTTTAAGAACCCTTTAGAAGAAGCAATGAATATTAACGGCCGATACACAAAACATATCATATTTTTATAATAGTATATTAAATAGAGATTTACCCTCAACGAGCATTAAGAGAAGATTGGGAACATGAACTAATGATAAAGATTTCCCGAAGAGAGATTGGGGGGGGGAAAAATAATCCTGATGAACACACATAATTGTTCCATTAATGCATCGACATAATCTATTACAATTAAATTATTACAATAGACTAATAGTTTCAAAAGGAGTTCAATAAATTCTACTCAAAATGTCTCTCCTAGATGGATAAATGTTTTTTCAAAAATCCAAATAACACAATTCATTTGTAGGATGTATAAAGATAATACATTTTGAGCGGAATATTTGATATATTTACAAAGCTCTTCAAGTCAAGAATAGAACCAAAATACTGATGGATTATATTTGGAATATTAGAAAGTAGAATCAAGTTAATACAAATACCCATAAAGTATCCTTTAATTATGGGTTAAATTAATTGGAAAGAAATTGATACTTAAATTTGGAAAAAAATACAGCTATAACCAACTAATTAAAATGTGGTATAGTAATATGACGGACATAGCTCACCTTTGAAGAAATGGAAACTCCGCTAATAGATAAATATGACCCAATTCTTAAGGAGTGGTCCCATTCATCGACTTTTTGAATCAATGTGATGCTGCAGTACGTAAGATTTCGGGAGGTCAGTCGTGGGTAAATTATCATCTCCAATAAAAGATTTGACATTTTTCTTTTTAAGGGTCTTTTTCTCACTATTTCTACTTTCTACTTTTCTTTTCTTATATAACACACTTCACGTTTTTCGATTTGTCCTAATATTCTATGTTTCCTCTTTTTTCTTCTCACTATTTCTTGTATTTTTAATTTCCTTTCAAAAACATAAAACTAGATGTTTACATAGAATTATTATGTTTATGACAATAGTGGCACCTAAAATTAGTGCCACTGTATTTGTTTTGTCGGTATTTAATTTCTAAATAAAAGAACAAACCAAAAAGAAGTCAATCCATTTCAAGTCAAATGATTCCATTTCAAGTCAAGTCAAGAATTCATTTCAAGTCAAGTCAAGTCAAGGCGATCCATTTCAAGTCAAGTCAAGTCAAGCCAATCCATTTCACATCAAGGCAAGTCAATCCATTTCATGTCAGGTAAATCCATTTCAAGTTCAATCAAGTCAATCCATTTCAAGTCCAGTCAATCCATTTCAAGTCAAGTCAAGTGAATGCATTTCAAGTGAAGTCAACCCATTTAAGTCATATCTAGTCCAATCCATTTTCAAGTCAATCTAGTCCAAAGAAACTATTTCAATTCAAGACAATCCATTTCAAGTCGTCTGGTCAACCCGTTTCAGGTCAAGTCAATCAATTTCAAGTCAAGTCAAGTGAATGCATTTCAAGTGAAGTCAACCCATTTAAGTCAAATCTAGTCAATCCATTTCAAGTCAAGTCTAGTCAAACTATTTCAATTCAAGACAATCCATTTCAAGTCGTCTGGTCAACCCGTTTCAAGTCAAGTCAATCAATTTCAAGTCAAGTCAAGTCAATGCATTTCAAGTGAAGTCAAGTCAATCCATTTCAAGCCAAGTCAAGTCAAGGCAATCAATTTCACGTCAAGTCAATCCATTTCATGTCGTCAGGTAAAACCGTTTCAAGTCAAGTCAAGTCAAGTCAATCAATTTCAAGTCAAGTCAAGTCAATCAATTTCAAGTCAAGTCAATCCATTTCAAGTCAAGTCAAACCGTTTCAAATCAATTCCAGTCAATCCGTTTCAAGTCAAGTCAAATTAAACCATTTCAAATCAAGTCAATCCATTTCACATCAATCCATTTCAAGTCAAGTCAATCCATTTCAATTCAATCCATTTCAAGTCAAGTCAATCCATTTCAAGTCAAACCACTTCAAGTCAAGTCAAATCAATCCATTTCAAGTTAAGTCAAGTCAATCCATTTCAAGTCAAGTCAATCAAATTCAAGTCAAGACAAGTCAAGCCAATCCATTTCAAGTCAAGTCAATTCAATCCATTTCAGGTCCTTAATCCATTTCAAGTCAATTCAATTAAAACCATATCAAGTCATGTCAATCCATTTCAAGTCAAGTGATTCGAATTCAAGTCAACTCAGGTCAAGTCAAGTCAATGCATTCAAGTCGAGTCAAGTCAACTCAATTTAATCAATTTCTAGTCAAGTCAAGTCAAATCAAGTCAATCAATTTCACGTCAAGTCAAGTCAATCTATTTCAAGTCAGTCAATCTATTTCAAGACAGGTCAATCCATTTCAAGTCAAGTCAAGTCAATCCATTTCGAGTTGAGTAAAATCATTCCATTTTAAGTCAGTGAATCCATTTCAAGACAGGTCAATCCATTTCAAGTCAAGTCAAGTCAATCCATTTCAAGGTTAATCAAGTTAATCCATTTCAAGTCAAACAATTTCAAGTTAAGTCAAGTCAATACATTTCAAGTTAAGTCAATCCATTTCATGTCAAGACAAGTCAAGCCAATCCATTTCAAATCAAGTAAATTAAAGTAAATCCATTTCAAGTCAGTCAAGTCAATCCGTTTCAAGTCGTCAATCCATTTGAAGTCAATTCAAGTCAAACCATTTCAAGTCAAGTCAATCCATTTCAAGTCAAGTGATTCAATTTCAAGTCAAGTCAGGTCATGTCAAGTCAATCCATTTCACGCCAAGTCAAGTCAATCCATGTAAAGTCAAGTCAATCCATTTAATGTCAATCCATATAACCATAAAACCATATAACAATTACAGCACGGAAACAGGCTATCTCGCCCTTCTAGTCGGTGCCGAACACTTACTCTCATCTAGTCCCATCTACCTGCACTCAGACCATAACCTTACATTGCTTTCCCGTCCATATATCTATCCAATCTATTTTTAAATGTTAAAAACGAACCTGCCTTCACCACTTCCTCGGGAAGGTCATTTCACACAGCTACCACTCTCTGAGTAAAGAAGTTCCCCCTCATGTTGCCCCTAACCCTTTGTCCCTTAATTCTCAAATCATGTCCTCTTGTTTGAATCTTCCCTACTCTCAATTGAAAAAGCTTATCCACATCAACTCTGTCTATCCCTCTCATAATTGTAATGACCTCTATCAAGTCCCCCCTTAACCTTCTGCGCTCCAAAGAATAAAGACCTATCTTGTTCAATCTTTCTCTGTAACTTAGGTGCTGAAATCCAGGCAACATTCTAGTAAATCTCCTCTGTACTCCCTCTCTTTTGTTGACATCTTTCCTATAATTAGGCGACCAAAATCGTACACCATACTCCAGAATTGGCCTCACCAATGCCTTGTACAATTTTAACATTACATCCCGACTGCTATACTCAATGCTCTGATTTATAAAGGCCAGCACACCAAAAGCTTTCTTTACCACCCTATCTACATGCGATTCCATCTTCAGGGAACGATGCACAGTTAATCCTAGATCCCTCTGTTCAACTGCATTCCTCAATTCGCAACCATTTACCATGTACGTCCTATTTTGATTTGTCCTGCCAAGATGTAGCACCTCACACTTATCAGCATTAAACTGCATCTGCCATCTTTCAGCCCACTCTTCCAAATGGCCTAAATCTCTCTGTAGACTTTGAACATCTATTTCATAATCCACAACAGTATCATCTGCATACTTACTAATCCAATTTACCACACCATCATCCAGATCATTGATCTATATGACAAATAACAGTGGATCCATCACAGATCCCGGAGGCACCATACTAGTCACCGGCCTCCAACCTGACAAACAGCTATCCATCATTACTCTCTGGTATCTCCCATTCAGCCACTGTTGAATCCATATTGCTACTCCACTATTAATACCCAACAATTGAACCTTCTTATCCAACCTTCCATGTGGAACCTTGTCAAAGGCCTTACTGAAGTCCATATAGACAACATCCACCGCTTTACCCTCATCAATTTCCGGAGTAACCTCCTCAAAAATTCAAGAAGATTAGTCAAATAAGACCTTCCAGGCACAAATCCACGTTGACTGTTCCTAATCAGGCCCTGTTTATCCAGATTATTATATATTATCTCTAAGTATCATGTCCATTAATTTGCCCACCACTGACGTCAAACTAACAGATCTATAATTGCTAGGTTTACTCTTAGAACCCTTTTTAAACAATGGAACAACATGCGCAGTACGCCAATCCTCCGGCATCATTCCCGTTTCTAATGACATTTGAAATATTTCTGTCATAGGCCCTGGTTTTTCAACACAAACTTCCCTCAATGTCCTAGGGAATGTCCTGTCAGGACCTGGAGACTTAGTACTTCCTCTTCTTTGATCCTCATAGTTTTCCTAGCATTTCTACTTGTGTCCCTTACCTCACAATATCCTTCTCCTTGGTGAATACCAAAGAAAATAAATTGTTCAATATCTCCCTCATCTCTTTTGGCTCTGCCGATTGCTGTCCACTCTGACTCTCTAATGGATCAATTTTATCCCTCGTCATCCTTTTGCTATTGACATAGCTATAGAAATCCTTTAGATTTACTTTCAACCTACTTGCCAAAGCAACCTCATATCTTCTTTCCGCTTTTCTAATTTCTTTCTTAAGATTCTTTTAACGTTCTTTATACTCCTCAAGCACCTCATTTATTCCATGCTGCATAAAATTATTGTAGATTTCTCTCTTTTTCCGAAATAAGTGTCCAGTCTCCCTTGAAAACCATGGCTCTTTTCAATTATTATCGTTCCATTCAATAGAACAGGGACATAAAGATTCTGTACTCTAAAAATGTCACCTTTAAATGTCCTCAATTTCTCTACTACATCCTTCCCCGTAAAACAAACTGTCCCAATTCATTCATTTTAAATCCTTTCGCATCTCCTCAAAGTTAGCCTTTCTCCAACCAAAACTCTCAACGCATTTCAAGTCAGGTCAAGTCAATCTATTTCAAGTTCAATCAAGTCAATCCATTTCAAGTCAAGTCAAGTCAATCCATTTTGAGTCAAGTCAATTCAAGTAAATCTATTTCAAGTCAAGTCAAGTTCAGTCAATCCATTTCAAGTCAGGAAAAGTTAATCCATTTCAAGTCAAGTCGATCCATTTCAAGTCAAGTCCAGTAAATATATTTCAAGTCAAGTCAATCCATCTCAAGTCAATTCAAGTCAATCAATTTCATGTCAAGGCAAGTCAATTCATTTCAAGTCACGTCAGGTCAAGTCATGTCAATCCATTCAAGCCAAGTCAAGTCAATGCATTTCAAGTGAAGTCAAGTCAAGTCAAGACAATCTATTTCAAGTCAAATAAAGTCAATCCATTTCAATTCAAGACAATCCATTTCAACTCAATCCATTTCCAGTCAAGTCCAGTCAATCCATTTCAAGTCAAATCAATTCAGTCCATTTCAATTCAAGTCAAGTCGTCAAGTCAATGCATTTCACGTCATGTCTATTCAAGTCAATCCATTTCAAGTCAATCAATTTGAATTCAAGACTGTCCATTTCAAAAAAATCAATTTCAAGTCAAGTCAAGTCAATCCATTTCACGTCAAGTCTATTTAAGTCAATCCATTTCAAGTAAATCCATTTCAAGTCGAGTCAATCCATTTCAAGTTAAGTCAAGTCAATCCATCTCAAGTCAAGTCAATCGATTTCAAATCAATCCATTTTAATTCAATTCAATCCAATTCAATCCATTTCAAGTCAAGTCAAGTCAATCCATTTCAGTTAAGTGAAGTCAATCCATTTCAAGTCAAGTCAATCAATTTCAAGTCAAAACAAGTCAAGCGAATCCATTTCAAGTCAAGTCAATTCAAGTCAAACCATTTCAAGTCAAGTCAATCAATTTCAAGTCAAGTCAAGTCCAGTCAATCCATTTCAATCCATTTCAAGTCGTCAATCCATTTCAAGCCAATTCAAGTCAAACCATTCCAAGTCAAGTGATTCCAATTCATGTCAAGTCAGATCAAGTCAAGTCAATGCATTCAAGTCAAGTTACGTCATGTCAAGTCAATTCAATCAATTTCAAGTCAAGTCAATCCATTTCACGTCAAGTCAAGTCAATCCATTTCAAGTCAAGTCAATGCATTTCAAGTCAAGTCAAGTCAAGTCAATGCATTTCAAGTCAAGTCAAGTCAATCCATTTTGAGTCAAATCAATTCAAGTAAATCCATTTCAAGTCAAGTCAAGTTCAGTCAATCCATTTCAAGTCAGGTCAAGTCAATCCATTCCAATTCAAGGCAAGTAAATATATTTCAAGTCAAGTCAATCCATTTCAGGTCAATACAAGTCAATCCATTTCAAGTCAAGTCAAGTTCGATCGGTGGGGTCTCTGCGAGCCGGCGCCCTGTCAGCAGCATGTTCGTTGTTTTCAATTTTTTTTTTAGTATGTTTTAATAGTAAGATTAAACAAGAACTTACCAGTTCGAAGTTTGATCGTTATTTTATGAGGAGTTACGATGAGGGATTACGTGAAGAACCCGCCTCACGCTGGCAACGGCATACTTCAAAGCAGCGGCATGAAAAACACAGAACACCAAAAGCCGGAGTAACATAGTAAGGCTCATAAAAGACTTAGAACTACCATTTGATCATTTATTTTATGAGGGTGGGAGCGGAGGCACGTAATCCCTCATCGTAACTCCTCATAAAATAACGATCAAACTTCGAACTGGTTAGTTCTTGTTTAATCTTACTATTTTACTTCGGAGTCACGTGAGTGACTACGTGAAGATTTTAAAGCTTTCTGTGTTTTTTTATGTCGTAGAATCAATCCGTACGAGACAGTCCGGCTAAGTAAACACATACATGAGAAACCAGACTAATGTTAGATCATTTCACAATTAACTTTTTTAATGGTTTAAAGACCATATAATAACCCTCCTTATATCTGAGGGAACATGATTACAAGTGATAAAAGATAAAGTGACTACACCATTGATTATAGCAATTAATAGTAAAACAAAGCCCGGTGATTATAGTGCTCCAAACACCGCGTGTCCAAAGCTTGTCATAGTGTGAACAGGTTTATTGTAGAACTTTGAAAAAGTTTCTTCTCTACTCCACCCTGCGACTTTTAAAATATGCTCGAGAGGCACGTCCCGCCCCTTCGCCGCGGACGTAGCTGCCGCCCTGGTGGAGTGAGATTTGAACACATCAGTGTCTACTCCCGCTAAAAACCAACACCTGTTTCAACCATTTTGAGATAGTTTGAACTGAAGCTTTTGTGTGTGGTTTTTTGTGCGTAACCATTAACGCTTTTTCATTTCCTCAAAGGGTGTCAGTAACTTTAATATATTTGTTCTAATGTTTAACCACACACAAAGTAGGATCAATATGATAAGCTTGAAAGGTTACCTTTGTTCCAGATCTCCCTGGTCTGCTTTGTTTGATCAACTCGTAAACATAGAACACAACATTATCTGTAGTCAATGCATACAGTCTAAATGCAACATTTGTAAAGTTTGCAACTCTTTGAGCTGAGACCAGTGACATTAACATGGACTAATTTCAATGTCAATCTTTCCAATGTCAACCCTTCAATTGGAGTCCATTGTCTAAGTAGCGTAAGTACAATGCTCACATCCCAAATCTCTGTGTATCTTGGTTTGGGTGGATTAATATTAAAGATTCCTTTTCATGAATCTAGATATTAATGGATGCGACCCAATTGATCTCTGATCAGTCATAAGCCCTAAATAGACGACAAAGCACTGCGTGCAGTGTTAATGGCACTGTAACTTAAATGTTGCTGAAAATGCAAATTGGCAAGGAATTCCAATACATTTGCAATATTTACAGTATCATAAGAAATATTTGACTGTGTGCAAAAGTCTTCCCATTTCTTAATATGTGTCATATATTGCTTTTGTGTGCTATTGCGCCATGATGCAACCATAACTTTCATAGTTTGGTCCGACAATCCCAGCTCCTGTAGTGGTCTGGTCAAAACCTGCAGATTAACAAATTCATATATGCATACAATGGGTAAATCTCTTTAGTTACCGGATTAGTCAAGATATCACTACAGTTAGGAATCGACATATATGGTTCTTTAATCATATTCAGCATTACTGGGAACCAAGGTTGAGTTGGCCAATTTGGAACTACCAACAATCCAGAAGCAGAATCTTGTTCTATCTTCTTTCAGGCATCTCTGAATCAAAGCAAATGGTGGAAAAGCATAAAAATAACATCTTTCCCCAGTGTAATGAAAAAGCATCTACTGCTACTGCATCTGGATCGTGTTCCCAAGACACATAAGTAGGCAACTGATGATTAAGCCTAGATGCAAACAAATCTATTTCTGGCAACCCAAATTGGTTTACAATATTCTTAAATATTGCTGGCTTAAGCATCCATTCCGTATTATCTTTAAAAAATCCTGGACCTTTCATCTGCTACCACATTGTCCTTACCCGGAATGTAGCTTGCTGAAATCCATATTTGGCGACCAATACACCATTGCCATATCTCATTGGCCAGACAATCACATGATACTGACCTAACTCCCCCCATGTGATTAATGTATGCAACCGCCGTTTTATTGTCTAACTGTATTAACACATGTAGACCTTGTTTAGCACAACAATATGCTTTAAGTCCATAAAAAGCACCCAATAACTCCAAATAGTTAATACCATAAACTTGAAGAAACGCTTCTTCTGAGCTTTCCATCTACCTCCACAACGGGAGGACGAATCTGTAGCCCCCATCCGAGAGCACTAGCATCCGTTTTGTAAAACCATTTCAGGTTGTTTAATCATGATATTCTTAGCAGCTTGTGGGACATTTTCAACCCACCATTGTAATTCCAACACGGCTTGTTTTGTTAATTGCATAGGGCCTGTCAAAGTGACCTGCCTTCTCTTAAGAGCCCTTATTTTGTCCCTTTGAAGATTTTGATAATGTAATGGACCAAATTCCACTGCTGGAAATGCTGCTACCAGTTTCCCAATGGTTTTCGCCACTCCTCGGATGGAGGGATAAGGTTTGTGAATGAGGTAATTACAAGTCATCAAGATGTCATTGGCCTTCTCTGTTGGCAAAGTAACTAACATAGTCACTGAGTTAATTACAAACCCCAAAAAGTTAATTGATTGTGCTAGCTGCAGCTGGGACTTAATTGGATGAATCAAAACCCTAGCTTTTCAAACAAAGCTTTAGTAACTGAAACTGAGTGCTCAACTGACCCTTGAGTATCACTAATGATCAGAATATCATCAGATAGGCCATAACAATGTGTTTCTGTGCTCTTAATTGGGCTAAAATGGTTTCAAACAGTTTTGCAAAGAGTCTAGGATCCAAACTCAATCCATTTGGTAAAGCTTTAAACTGCCATAATTGCCCCAGCCAATTAAATTTTAAATACCTCCTGAAGCATTGATGAATTGCTACAGAAATAATAGGCATCCTTCAAATCAATCTTAGCCATATAACACCCTGCTGAGAGAAGATATTTGCAGTACCTGAATGTCTCCATCTTAAAATGTTTGTATTCTACAAACTTATTCAGATCTGTAAGGTCCAGAATAATTCTGCAACCACCATCTTTTTTATCTCTTCGAAATATATTAGAGACAAATTGATGCTTATGTTCATAACTCTTTTCAATTACGCCTTTTCCAGATAATTTGTCAATTTCCACATTCATCTCCATTCTTTCCTCTGCAGAAAACACATAAGCATAAGCAGGTCTATTCTGTACAGGAGGATTAACCCCTTCTTTAAAAATAATAATGGCTCCTGAAACTGCTTGTAATACATATCGATCAGAAGTAATGTTAAGCCAGGCATTATAACATTTTTGCAATCTCCCTCCAACTGGAGGCTCATCCACAGTTTCTTTAAGTATATAAGTCTTTAATACCTCTCCGTATGAGCGTGGTGGTCTCCTTCTTCCCGAATACAGGGAAGCACTTGCCTGCACAGCACGATAGTATTTTCGTGACAAACTTCTGCTTCTATAATGGAAATCGAAACCCCTTCGGTGGAAAAACCCCTTCTTTGTCCAAAAACAAAAGGTTTAACATTGCTAAAAATATTTAGCTTCGTCATCAACTCTTTCAGCTGTTTCGGCAAATTTTCTCCAAACAAATACCCAGGGCTTGAACTCCACTTTCTTGACACAGGCTTGCAAATCTAGGGTGAAATATGGGCCGAATCGCCGTTTTCCTCATGCAATTATTTCATAGAATGAATTACATAATAAGCCCAAAGTATCCTTTTGAATCTTTTCCGTTTCCAGATTCTCCATTTGCCTGCCATAGGCCGTAATGGCGGTAGAAATTAATTTGAGCACCTTTTGAAACTTCACTTCTAGGGCTCTCATACTTGGAGTCATAGACGTCCATATCATCGGATTCACCGTAGGCACTTCCAATGAGGCACAATTTCTTGGAGCTTTATATAATTCTGATGTTTCATTCATCACAGAATTGTGAAGTTGGTGAGATACCATATAATTTATGTTTGCAGCTAGGATTTCTTCCATAGCCTCACCACTTCCTTCAGGTATAGCAAACTCTTGTGCTATCCCAGGCACATTAGGCCTTTTCTTTTTACTTTGTGGTGTGCTTTCAAAAGCCATATTGCCACCAGCAGGGTCTGCCTTCTGCAGCCCTAAATCAATTGGGATATCATCCCATGAAGACTTCTTGCAGCCCAAATCCTGGGTCCGGAGTATCATATTCCCAACTTGGCCCACAGCCATATTCATCATATTCAAACCCCTCAGGGATTTTTTGGGATTCATCTGGGTACTCTGACCCTTGTCTCATTATTGTTTGGAGAACTTTCTCCATATGCTCCATTTTTAGCCACATAGTTGTATTGTCTGGAGGTCTTTCAATATCAGAGTCATCAGAAACCACGGGCCTCTCAATTTCTTTTTGCATTTTTTAGGAACATTTTCCTCCGTGGTTATTATTTCTGGAGAATCTGGAAACTCACTATCGGGTACATCAGCGGCCAACGGTATCGGAACCGGGTCCGCACTAACTTCGCGTCCGTATTTTTACTTTCAACCCCGGGAACATCTTTTTTACCCGCGAAAACTTCTTTCCCGATTTTTCCATTTTTCTTTAATAATCAGTGCTCAATCAGCACGTTAACGTGGCTCTAAATTTTTTCTTTTGGTTTAGTTTTGCTGGAGCCACCCAGCGTAACCTAAAAAACGCCCCGGTCTAACTGCACTTACCTGCGGGCCGTTCCGACCGCCGCCGAGGAGCTGCTCCTTACTGCAGCTCCTCCTCGCGCCGTCAGCGTTGACGTCATACCGTTGCCAGCGTGAGGCGGGTTCTTCACGTAGTCACTCACGTGACTCCGAAGTAAAATGTGTATTTTTAATGTTGCTCTGTGTGTCTTGTGTGGGGGGTGGTGTGGGGGGTTAGGGGGAGAACCGCTTCGGTCGCCTCCTCCATGGAGAGGTGACATTTTCCAGGTCGCCTCCCCGTGGCCTAACAGCGAGGATCGGATGGCCTATCCCGGAGTCGCGCCCGGGGCTTCAGCTGCGGGCGCAGCGCGGACTCTCGCCGTGGAGCGGGCGAGTCATCGCCGGAGGGGAGCACTCCATTTCGCTGGCCCACGGCAGCCGGCAGCCAGCCACGGACAGCAGAGCTCCAGCCGGCGCGGTGTCCACAGCCTGGGATCCCTCGTGGGGACCCAGGGGAAGAAGACCTCCAACTGCCGGCCCGCGGCCTACTTCTACCTCGGGCGCGGCAGGGACTTACTTACCATCAGGAGCGGGGTCCCTCGCCAGGGATCCCTAGAGGGGAGCTCCAGACCACCGGCCCTGCAGTCTGCGGTGCTTCTGGCTGTGGCACGAACTTTAAATCTCCGACCGCCAGCCTGAGGCCTACACCAGCCTGAAGCCGCGATCTCCGGTGGGGAGGCACTGATTCAGGACTTACCTGGACTTTTTACCTTGTCAGCACATCTGGACGCCCGCAGCGACGGCTGCGGAGGGTGGAGATCCCGACCATGGGGGAAAATGGAGGAGGTCTGACCCATTTTTTTGCCTTCCACCACAGTGATGAATGCTGTGGTGGATGTTTCAGTTAAATTTTATTGTGTATTGTGTGTTCTTTATCATTGTACTGCTGCTGGCAAATTCATTTCGCTTGCACTTTATGTGCAATGTGACGAATAAAACCGTATTGTATATTGTATTGTATTGTAAGTCAAGGCAAGTCAATCCATTTCAAGTCAAATCATGTCAATCCATTCAAGTCAAGTCAAGACAATCCATTTCAAGTCAAGTCAAGTCAATCAATTTCAAGTCAATTCAAGTCAAACCATTTCAAGTCAAGTCAATCCATTTCAGGTCAAGTGATTCCAACTCATGTCAGCTCGGGTAAAGTCAAGTCAATGCATTCAAGTGAAGTCAAGTCATGTCAATCCATTTCACGTCAAGTGAAGTCAAGTCAATCAATTTCAAGTCAAGTTAATCCATTTCAAGTCAAGTCAAGTCAATCCACTTCAAGTCAATTCAAGTCAACCCATTTCAAGTCAAGTCAATCAATTTCAAGTCAAGTCAATCCATCCCAAGTCAAGTCAATTCAATCCATTTCAAGTCAGGTCAATTCGTTTCAAGTCAAGTCAATCCGTTTCAAGGCAGGTCAAGTCAGTCAATTTCAAGTCCAGTGATTCCAATTCAAGTCAAGTTAGGTCAAGTCAAGTCAATGCATTCAAGTCAAGTCACGTCAATTCAATCAATTTCAAGTCAAGTCAAGTTAATCCATTTCAAGTTGAGTCAAGTCAATCCATTTCAAGTCAAGTCAATCCATTTCTAGTCAGGTCAAGTCAAGTCATGTCAATGCATTCAAGTCAAGTCAATGCATTTCAAGTGAAGCCAAAACATTTCAAGTCAAGTGTAGTCAATCCATTTCAAGCAGTCAAGTCAATCTATTTCAATTCAAGACAATCCATTTCAACGCAATCCATTTCAATTGAATCTATTTGAAGTCAATGCATCTCAAGTGAAGTCCATCCATTTCAAGTCAAGTCAATCCATTTCAAGTCGTCAAGTCGATCCATTTCAAGTCAAGTCAATCCATTTCGAGTCAAGTCAGGACAATCCATTTCAAGTCAAGTCAGTCAATTTCAAGTCAAGACAAGTCAAGCCAATCCATTTCAAGTCAAGTCAAGTCAAGTCAATCCATTTCAAGTCAAGTCAAGTAAATCTATTTCAATTTAAGTCAACCCATTTCAAGTCAGGTCAATCAATTTCAAGTTAAGTCAATCCATTTCAAGTTAAGTCAGGACAACCAATTTCAAGCCAAGTCAATCCATTTCAAAGTCTTGTCAATTCAAACCATTTCAAGTCAAGTCAAGTCAGGTCAATCCATTTCAAGTCGTCAATCCGTTTCAAGTCAAGTCAATCCGTTTCAAGGCAGGTCAAGTCAATGCATTTCAACTTAACTCAAGTCAAGTCAATCCAATTCAGGTCAAGTCAAGTCATATCAACTCAATCCGTTTGAAGCGGCCAATCCATTTCAAGTCAGGTCAAGTCAATTCAAGTCAATGCATTTCAAGTCAATGCAATCCATTTCAAGTCAGTCCATATCAAGTCAAGTCAAGTCAATTCAATCCATTTCAAGTCAAGCCAAGACAAGTCAATCCATTTCACGTCAAGTCAATCCATTTCAAATCAAGTCAATCCATTTCATGTCAAGTCAAGTCAATCCATTTTAAGTTGAGTCAAGTCAATCCATTTCAAGACAAGTCAATTCAATCCATTTCGAGTCAAGTCAATTCAATCCATTTCGAGTCAAGTCAGGTCAAGTCATGTCAATGCATTCAAGTAAAGTCAATGCACTTCAAGTGAAGTCAAACCATTTCACGTCAAGCCTAGTCAATCCATTTCAAGTCAAGTCAAGTCAATCAATTTTAAGTCAAGTCAAGTAAATCCATTTCAAGTCATGTCAAGTCAAGTCAAGTCAAGTCAATTCCAATCCATATCAAGTCAAGTCAAGTCAAGTCCATTTCAAGTCAAGTCAAGTAATTCTATGTCAATTCAAGTCAATCCATTTCAAGTCAAGTTAAGTTAAACCATTTCAAGTCAAGACCAAATCAACCCATTTCAAGTCAACTCAAGTCAAGTCAATCCATTTCAAGTCAAATCTATTTCAAGTCAAGTCAATCCACTTCAAGTCAGATCAATCCATTTCAAGTCAATTCAAATTAATCAATTTCAAGTCAAGTCAAGTCAATCCATTTCTAGTCAAGTCAAGTCAATCTGTTTCAAGTCAAGTCAAGTCAATTCAAATTAATCAATTTCAAGTCAAGTCAAGTCAATCCATTTCTAGTCAAGTCAAGTCAATCTGTTTCAAGTCAAGTCAATCCATTTCAAATCAATACATTTCAAGTCAATTCAATCCATTTCAAGTCAATCCATTTCAAGTCATGTGAAGTCAATCCATTTCAATTCACGTCAGTCAATTTCAAGTCAAGGCAAGTCAAGCCAATCCATTTCAATTCAAGTCAATTCAAGTCAATCCATTTCAAGTCAAACCATTTCAAGTCAAGTCAGTCCATTTCAAGACAAGTGATTCCAATTCAAGTCAAGTCAGGTCAAGTCAAGTCAAGTCAATGCATTCAAGTCAAGTCACGTCAAGTCAATCCATTTCGCGTTAAGTTCAAGTCAATTCAAGTCAATCCATTTCAAGTCAATCCATTTTAAGTTGAGTCAAGTCAATCAATGTCAAGTCAAGTCAATCCATTTCAACTCAAGTCAAGTTACTCCATTTCGAGTCAAGTCAATTCAAGTAAATACATTTCAAGTCAATCCATTTTTACGTCAGGTAATTCTATTTCAAGTCAAGGCATCAATTTCAAGTCAATTCAAGTCAATCCATTTCAAGTCAAGTTAAGTTAAACCATTTCAAGTCAAATCAATCCATTTCAAGTCAACTCAACTCAAGTCAATCCATTTCAAATCAAAGTCCAGTAAATCTATTTCAAGTCAAGTCAATCCACTTCAAGTCAATTCAAGTCAACCGATTTCAAGTCGTCAATCCATTTCAAGTCAGATCAATCCATTTCAAGTCAAGTCAATTCAAATTAATCAACTTCAAGTCAAGTTAAGTCAATCAATTCCAAGTCAGGTCAAGTCAATCTGTTTCAAGTAAAGTCAAACCATTTCTACTCAAGTCAAGTTACTCCATTTCGAGTCAAGTCAATTTAAGTAAATCCATTTCAAGTCATGGCAAGTCAAGTCAATCAATTTCACGTCAGTTAAAGTCAATCCATATCAAGTCAAGTCAAGTCAATCCATTTCAAGTCAAGTCAAGTAATTCTATGTCAAGTCAAGTCAATCCACTTCAAGTCAATTCAAGTCAATCCATTTCAAGTCAAGTTAAGTTAAACCATTTCAAGTCAAGACCAAATCAATCCATTTCAAGTCAACTCAAGGCAAGTCAATCCATTTCAAGTCAAGTCCAGTAAATCTATTTCACGTCAAGTCAATCCACTTCAAGTCAACCGATTTTAAGTCGTCAATCCATTTCAAGTTAGATCAATTCATTTCAAGTCAAGTCAGTCCATTTCAAGACAAGACAAGTCAAGCCAATCCATTTCATTTCAAATCAATTCAAGTCAATCCATTTCAAGCCAAACAATTTCAAGTCAAGTCAGTCCATTTCAAGACAAGTGATTCCAATTCAAGTCAAGTCAATGCATTCAAGACAAGTCACGTCAGTCAATCCATTTCACGTCACGTCAAGTCAATTCAAGTCAATCCATTTCAAGTAAATCCTTTTCAAGTTGAGTCAAGTCAATCCATTTCAAGTCAAGTCAATCTATTTCAACTCAAGTCAGGTTACTCCATTTCGAGTCAAGTCAATTCAAGTAAATCCATTTCAAGTCAAGTCAAGTCAATCCATTTCACGTCAGGTAAATCAATCCATATCAAGTCAAGTCAGGTCACGTCGATCTATTTCAAGTCAAGTGAAGTAATTCTATTTCAAGTCAAGGCAATCCATTTCAAGTCAAGTCCAGTAAATCTATTTCAAGTCAAGTCAATCCACTTCAAGTCAATTCAAGTCAACCGATTTCAAGTCAAGTCAATCCATTTCAAGTCAGATCAATCCATTTCAATTCAAGTCCATTCATATTAATCAATTTCAAGTCAAGTCAAGTCAATCCATTTCAAGCCAAGCCAGTCAACTTCAAGTCAAGACAAGTCAAGCCAATCCATTTCAAGTCAAGTCAATTCAAGTCAATCCATTTCAAGTCAATTCAAGTCAATTCAATCCACTTCAAGTCAAGTCAATTCATGTCAACTCAATCCATTTGAATCGGCCAATCCATTTCAAGTCTAGTCAAGTTAATTCAGGTCTAGTCAAGTCAATGCAATTCAAGTCAATTCAATCCATTTCAAGTCAGTCCATTTCAAGTCAAGTCAAGTCAATCCATGTCATGTTAAGTCAAGTTAATCCATTTCAAGTCAAGTCAATCCATTTCAATTCAAGTCAAACCATTTCAAGTCAGGTCAATCCATTTCAAGTCAAGTGATTCCAATTCAAGTCAAGTCAGGTCAAGTCAAGTCAATGCATTCAAGTCAAGTCAAGTCAATTCAATCCATTTCAAGTCAAGTCAAGTCAAGTCAATCCATTTCAGGTCAAGTCAAGTCAATCCATTTCACGCAAAGTCAAGTCAAGTCAAGTCAATTCATTTTAAGTCAAGTTAATCCATTTCAAGTCAAGACAATCCATTTCAAGTCATACCATTTCAAGTCAAGTTAAGTCAATCCATTTCAAGTTAAGTCAAGTCAATCCATTTCAAGTCAAGTCAATCCGATTCAAGTCAGGGCAAGTCATGTCAATGCATTCAAGTAAACTTAATGCATTTCAAGTGAAGTAAAACCATTTCAAGTCAAGTCAAGTCAATCCATTTCAGGTCAAGTCAATCCATTTCACGCAAAGTCAAGTCAAGTCAAGTCAATTCATTTTAAGTCAAGTTAATCCATTTCAAGTCAAGACAATCCATTTCAAGTCATACCATTTCAAGTCAAGTCAAGTCAATCCATTTCAAGTTAAGTCAAGTCAATCCATTTCAAGTCAAGTCAATCCGATTCAAGTCAGGGCAAGTCATGTCAATGCATTCAAGTAAACTTAATGCATTTCAAGTGAAGTAAAACCATTTCAAGTCAAGTCAAGTCAATCCATTTCAAGTCAAGACAGTTCAGTCAATTTCAAGTCAATCTAGTCAACCCATTGCAAGTCAAGTTAAGTCAATCTAGTCAACCCATTGCAAGTCAAGTTAAGTCAATCAATTTCAAGTCAAGTCAAGTCAATCGATTTAAAGTGAAGGCAATCCATTTCAAGTCAATTCAAGTCAATCCATTTCAAGTCAAATTAAGTTCAATCATTTCAAGTCAAGTCAAATCAATTCATTTCAAGTCAACTCAAGTCAAGTTAATCCATTTCAAGTCAAGTCAATCCATTTCAAGTCAAGTCAATCCATTTCAAGTCTAGTCAATCCATTTCAAGTCAAGTCAATCTATTTCAAGTCAAGTCAATCCATTTCAAGTCAAGTCAATCCATTTCAAGTCAAGTCAATCCATTTCAAGTCAAGTCAATCCATTTCAAGTCAAGTCAACCCATTTCAAGTCAAGTCAATTCAAATAAATCAATGTCAAGTCAATTCAAGTCAATCTATTTCAAGTCAAGTCAATTCAATCCCTTTCAAATCAATACATTTCGTCAATTCAATCCATTTCAAATCAATCCATTTCAAGTCAAGTGAAGTCAATCCATTTCAAGTTAATTCAAGTCAATCCATTACAAGTCAAGTCAGTCCCTTTGACCTCAAGCCAAAATTCCCCATTTCGAGTCAGGTCAATTCAAGTAAATCCATTTCAAGTCAAGTCAATCCATTTCACGTCAGGTAAAGTCAATCCATATCAAGTCAATCCATTTGAAGTCCAGTCAAGTAATTCCATTTCAAGTCAAGTCAATCCATTTCAACTCAATTCAAGTCAAACCATTTCAAGTCAAGTCAAGTCATCCATTTCAAGTCAAATTAAGTCCAACCATTTCAAGCAAGTCAAATTCATTTCAAGTCAACTCAAGTCAAGTCAATCCATTTCAAGTCAAGTCAATCCATTGCAAGTCAAGTCAATCCATTTCAAGTCAAGTCAATCCATTTCAAGTCAAGTCAATCCATTTCAAGTCAAGTCAATCCATTTCAAGTCAAGTCAACCCATTTCAAGTCAAGTCAATTCAAATAAATCAATGTCAAGTCAATTCAAGTCAATCTATTTCAAGTCAAGTAAAGTCAATCAATTTCAAGTCAAGTCAATCCATTTCAAATCAATACATTTCGTCAATTCAATCCATTTCAAATCAATCAATTTCAAGTCAAGTGAAGTCAATCCATTTCAAGTTAATTCAAGTCAATCCATTACAAGTCTATTCAGTCAATTTCAAGTCAAGACAAGTCAAGCCAATCCATTTCAAGTCAAGTCAGTCCCTTTGACCTCATGCCAAAATACCCCATTTCGAGTCAGGTCAATTCAAGTAAATCCATTTCAAGTCAAGTCAATCCATTTCACGTCAGGTAAAGTCAATCCATATCAAGTCAATCCATTTCAAGTCCAGTCAAGTAATTCCATTTCAAGTCAAGTCAATCCATTTCAACTCAATTCAAGTCAAGTCAAGTCAATCCATTCAGGTCAGGTCAGGTCAAGTCAATCCATTTCAAGTCATGTCATGTAAATCTATTTCAAGTCAAGTCAATCCATTTCAAGTCAAGTACATCTATTTCAGTCAAGTCAATCCACTTTAAGCCAATTCAAGACAACCGATTTCAAGTCAAGTCAATCCATTTCCAGTCAAGTCAAACCAATTAATTTCAAGTCAAGACAATTCAAATCAATCAATTTCAAGTCAAGTCAAGTCAAGTCAATCATAGAAACATGGAAACTTAGAGAATAGCTGCAGGGGTAGGCCATTCGGCCTTTCGAGCCTGCACCGCCATTCAATATGATCATGGCTGATCATCCAACTCAGTATCCCATACCTGCCTTCTCTCCATACCCCCTGACCCCCTTAGCCACAAGGGCCACTTCTAACTCCCTCTTAAATATAGCGAATGAACTGGCCTCAATTACCTTCTGTGGCAGAGAATTCCGCAGATTCACCAGTTTGCACCACCGCAGTTTTTCTCATCTCGGTCCTAAAAGACTTCCCATTTATCCTTAAACCGTGACCCCTTATTCTGGACTTGCCCAACATCGGGAACAATCTTCCTGCATCTAGCCTTTCCAACCACATAAGAATGATGTAAGTTTCTATAAGATCCCCACTCAATCTTCTAAATTCTAGCCAGCATTAGCCGAGTCTATCCAGTCTTTCTTCATATGAAATTCCTGACATCCCAGGAATCAGACTGGTGAACCATCTCTGTTCTCCCTCTATGACAAGAATGTCTCTCCTCAGATCAGGAGACCTAAACTGTACGCAATACTCCAGCTGTGGTCTCACCAATACCCCGTACAACTACAGTAGAACCTACCTGCTCCTATACTCGAATCCTTTTGCTATGAATGCTAACATACCATTAGCTTTCTTCACTGCCTGCTGCACCTGCATTGCTACTTCCAATGGCTGGTGTACCTTGACACCCAGGTCTCGTTGCATCTCCCCTTTTCCTAATCGGCCATCATTCAGATAATAGTCTACTTTCCTGTTTTTGCCACCAAAGTGTATAACCATACATTTATCCACATTATACTGCATCTGCCATACATTTTCCCACTCACCGAACCTATCTAAGTCACCTTGCAGCCTCCTAGCATCCTCCTCACAGCTAACACTGCCCCCCAGCTTCGTATCGTCCGCAAACTTTGACATGTTGCTTTCAGTTCCCTCGTCCAAATCATTAATATATATTGCAAATAGCTGGGGTCCCAGCACCGAGCCTTGCGGTACCCCACTAGTCACTGCCTGCCATTCTGAAAATAACCCGTTTACTCCTACTCTGTGCTTCCTGTCTGCCAGCCAGTCGTCCATCCACATCAATACTGAACTCCCAATACCATGTGCTTTAAGTTTGCATACTAATCTCTTATGTGGGACCTTGTCGAAAGCCGTCTGAACCTCCAGATATAACACATCCACTGGTTCTCCCTACTAGTTACATCCTCGAAAAATTATATAAGATTCGTCAGACATGATTTACCTTTCATAAATCCATGCTTACTTTGTCCAATGATTTCACCACTTTCCTAATGCGCTGCTATCCCCTCTTCAATAACTGACTATAGCATTTTCCCCACTACCGATGTAAGACTAACTGGTTTGTAATTCCCCGTTTACATCTATCCCTCCCTTGTTTAAAAAGCGTGGTTACATTAGGTACCCTACAATACTCCAGAATCTAAAGAGTTTTGAAAATATATCACTAATGCATCCACTATTTCTGGGGCTACTTCCTTAAGTATTCTGGGATGCAGCCTATCAGGCCCTGGGGATTTATCGGCCTTTAATCCATTCAGTTTCCCGGCTAACCTGGATTTCACTCAGTTCCTCCATTTCATTTGGCCCCGGTCCCCTGCTATTTCCGGCAGATTATCCACCGTCAACCCTTTAACAATCAATTGCCAGTCTATCTTGGCCACTTCACGTCTCATACCCTCAAAATTCTCTTTCTTTAAGTTCAGAGCCCTTGTTTCTGAATTAATTATGTCACTCTCCGTCCCAATGAATAACTCAACCATATTATGGCCACTCTTGCCCAAGGGGCAACGCACAACAAGACCATTAACTAACCCTTCCTCATTATTCGTGGAAGTACAATTGATTGAAGTCACCGCAGATGATGAGCAGGGCATCGGTGTCTGGTGCTTACATACAGTAGACGATGGAGTATAAATTGTCCAGATCCACATTATATTTGACTTTGGGTGCTATGTGGACCACCGACACGATGGAAGAGGTGGATTACCCGGTCGGTTATAGTGGCGCTACTTAGTGAACTGTTATTCTAGGTGGTCCCCCGAAGTTAACAAATCATTTTTGAGAGCAAACTTGGAGTACAATGCGCAGTTCTGGTCTTCTCATGATTGGAAGGAATACATTAAATTCAAAATGGCGCAGGTAAGAATCATAAAACTGTTACCGGGGCGGAAGAGTTTGAGATTTAAGGAGAGCATGGACAGGTTGGAACGTTTTCACCGGACATTAAGAGATTGATGGGTGATATTGCAGAGGTAAATTTCATCATCAGGGGCAAGAAAACGGTAGACGGATATTGTCGTTTTTCCAAGCCTTGGGAGTCTAAAGCTGGAAGACGCCAGAGTGGATAGATTCAGAAGATACTGAGAGGCAACTATTTTTACAAAGAGTGGTGAGGTGGAATTGGCTGCAAGAGGAAGCTGAAGAGCTGGATTCGATTACAATGTATTAGAGTCATTTCAACGAGCATGTGGATAGAAGTGGTTGGAAGGCTATGGACCCATCGTGGGCAAGTTGGGCTAGATTAGTTGGACATTTTGCGTGACGTGGACTGCTGATTCCGAAATATATTGGTTCGTGATTTGACTATAACTCTATAAATAGCATCGTTATTGTGTGACTGAAAGATTCACTGAGATTATGTAGATAGTTTTCCTCGTTGTGTTTCAAGGGCTGTCCACGTTTCGGTATCATTTGGAACCCACTTACGTTCGTTAAATAGAACATTTTATTTAATGAACATACTTAATTTATTATTAACCGAAGCGAGCTGTTCGAAGTTCTGTTTTAGACTCCTGAACTATGATACACTGATCTATTCCTGGAGCATAATTCCTCGGTGTTGTGCAATATCGAGCTTTTGAATGATGGGGACATCCAATGGACGGCATGGGTACTGCAAACAAGCGCAGCCTCACAAACGTCTTGAAACCTGCAATATAACGTCCCATCATCTGCATTTATTGCCGTAACTAGTGAAAGGCATCGTGCCAAAGGCGTCATTACCATCTTAACGACCCCCGACTCCAAATTCAGAGATATATGACGTGAACTCCTCAATTTGCCTGCTCCACTGTACTCTGCAGGGTCGAACTGAACATTGAGAAAGACCTAGCAAGACTGACCAAAATAAAGCAAATCACAAATATACAAATTAAATGCAGTACGCGATTCCACTGCCAACTGTCTCAGCTGATCAAATTCCCAACGCCATTCTTCATATCCATCATGGCAATCTAGCACCACACTTGCCTTAGTATTTATTTGTAAAGTTACTGAGCATACCTTGCACCATCTCAATCAATCCCTTAATTGTACAAGAAACGTAGAAACATAAAAAATACAAAAGTAGGGAAAATACAGGAGTAGACTATTCGGCCATTCGACCCAGCACCGTCATTCAATATGATCATGGCTGAACATCCAAAATCAGTACGCCGTTCCTGATTTCTTCCCAAATCCCTTGATTAATTTAACCTCAAGAGCATAATCTACTTATCTCTTGAAAACTTCCAGTGAATTGGCCTCAGCCGCCTTCTGTGGCAGAGAAATCCACACATTCACAACTATGTGGATGAAAACGGCTTTCCTTATCTCAGTCCTAAATGTCCTACCCCTGATTCTTAAACTGTTACCCCTGGATCTGGACTACCCCTATATCGGGAACATTTTTCTTGCATGTCGCCTGTCCAATTCCTTAAGAATGTCAGAAGATCCCCCCTCATCGTTCTAAATTCCAGTGACTACAAGCCCAGTCTATCCATCCTTTCTACTTTGTCTCCTTCTTCTCCTCCTTCTTCTTCTTCTTCTTCTTCTTCTTCTTCTTCTTCTTCTTCTTCTTCTTCTTCTTCTTCTTCTTCTTCTTCTTCTTCTTCTTCTTCTTCTTCTTCTTCTTCTTCTTCTTCTTCTTCTTCTTCTTCTTCTTCTTCTTCTTCTTCTTCTTCTCTTCTTCTTCTTCTTCTTCTTCTTCTTCTTCTTCTTCTTCTTCTTCTTCTTCTTCTTCTTCTTCTTGTTTCCTGCAGCACCATTCGGTGACCGGTGTTTGGGGCAACTGGTGACTATGTGATCCACTGTCTGTGTTGGGTTCTCATACTCGCAGGAGGCGCTGCCCACAAGGCCCCACCTCTTCTTCGCTACTCCATAGCGTCCGTCGCTATGGGGTCATCGGTGTAGCCTAAATGGTTCCGCTGACTTCCACTGGTCTCTCCATCTTGTCTTGACTCAGGCGGCCTTGGAAGCGTCAGCCGCTGTTGTGCAGAGCAGCTCTTGTGCTTGCGTGGCAAAGGGGCGCCATGACTTGAGGAGCACACGTCGTGGTGATTCTGTGACGATCTGATGGAGGAGGTGGGATTCACTGGTCTGTGCCTTTCGATAGAGAGGGCCAGCGTGGCTGCTTTTCGTCTCATGTGGGCCGGGGCGATGCCAGCGTGGACAGGCAGTTGGTGTACTGGGGTGGCTCGTAGGCATCCGGAGGCAGTCCGCAGGGCGCTCTTGAGGGCAGCATCCAACTTCTTGGCGTGAGAGCTACGGCGCCAAACCGAGCCGCAGTCCCGGCAGCTGAGAACACCAGGGCCACTTTGGACATGCGCATTGTCTTCATCGTGGCTCCCCATGTGGTGCCTGCAAGGAGGTGTATCAGTGCGGCACGGGCGCTTGTCTTTGCCTTGGCACCTTCCAGGTGTTGTTTGAATGACAACGTTCTGTCGAGCTTCAATCCGAGGTACGTGGGTACGGGATTGGACCATAACCAGGCGTTATCCACCATGATGTTCATCTCGCGGGTCGCTTCCCTGTTATTGAGGTGGAACATTGAAGATGTTGTCTTACCCATGTTGAGCTTGAGGCGCCAGTTCCTCAGGTATGAAGACAGGATGTTCATGTCTTCAGAGAGCCCCTCTTCTGCTGCTTCCCAGGATAGATTACCGAGTAGGATGGCCAGGTCATCAGCATAGCCATACTTTTTTGACTGGGTTGCAGGCAGGTCATGGATATCGATGTTGAACAGCATTGGTGCCAGCACTGACCCCTGTGGGACGCCGTTCTTAGGTTTCTTCACCCTGCTGCATTGCCCGTTGCTGGTGTGTCGCCTGAAGCTGTGGTTGCTCAGCATCTCCATGATGAAGCTCACCATGTGCTTGTCTGGTTTCCAGGAGCTTCATCTGTAGTCCACGCAGCCAGACAGTATCATCTGCAGCTGTTAGGTCCAAGAAGACAGCGCCAGTCTTCTCCCCTGTCCTCTATGTCATGGCACAGGAGGTCACCTGTTGTGCCGTTGACCTACCGCTTCGTCAGGTCTTCAGACAGCTGGGGGTCGATCAGTGGTATGAGACGTGTGTGGAGGAGACGTTCCAGGAGCTTGTATGGAACACACACCGGGAGATAGGTCGGTATCCCTTGGGGTCATCGCTAGGCTATTTTCGTTTGGGCAGAGAGATCACCTTGGTACGTCGCCAGATCGTTAGCTACTTCAGGCAGCGGAAACACGTGGAGAGGAAGGAGCACAGCCAGTCAGTTACCTTCTTCCCTTGGTGTTTTATGTATTTCGGATGGATGCCTGGTGCCTTATCGGTTTTCAGCCGTCGGATGGCCTGCTCGAATTCTTGTGTTGTGAAATCGTGGGATAGCTTGGAGTCGCAGCTCGGGGCCCTGTGTAGCTCGTGGACTCTCGCCAATGTTGTTCTGGGGAAGTCCTTGTCTGCGTTGGGGAAGCGGCCGTTGCTCATGGAATTTACAGTGATGGGACACTGTGCTGGGGTTGTCGACCTGCCCATCAGCTTATTCATAGTCTGCCACGCCTGACGGCTGGAGTGTGTGAAATTAATTGATTCCACTGACTCCGTCCATCTCTCCCTGCGTTTCTCATTTAGTCTGCAGATTAGGTCATTGGCTGCTTTGTCCCTGGCTTCGCTGGTTTGTGATTCTGTGTGGGCGCAATGTAAGTCTTCACATTTATCATCCCAGCAGGAAACATAGGCTTTGCGTACACCGTGGGGTACGTTCTTATTGGCGGCGGCCAGCAGCTTCTTGCAGTATGAGTCGTAGGCATTGTTCAGGTTGGAGGGGCGTGGGTGTGGGAGGCCCACGGCTGTCTTATTCACTTGTGTGCAGCCTACCCAGTTTTCCGGAAGTTCCACCTCTTGACGTCTTTCCCTTCCACGGGCTGTAACGACCAGAGATGTAATGGTTATGAGCGATGGTCGATGGTGTGACCGGGGAAACTTGTCCAGGATGCGTCTTACTGGGAGTGGTTCGTTGTTGCGACATTTTGCGAAGGCCAGGTCCGGGTTGGTGGTGCAGATCCAGCGTGCAGAGTAGAAACTGCGTGGTTCCTTTGGGTCGTATGGGAGTGTTGCATCGGCGGTCGAGGCCCATTCTGCCAGGATGTCGCCGTCAGCGTTGCAGTTGCTGTATGCCCAGTCTGTATGATGGGTGTTGAAGTCACCAGCATACACGGCAGGGACTGGGACATCTGGCAGAGATGTTGGGACCAACCTGCTCGGAGGCGGCTTTTAAATGTTGAGGATGGTAGTTTCTTCGTTCATCGGCCCGCACCTACCTGATCTCTTGGTTGCTAAATGCTTTAAGTTCTCTTCCTATTTCCACACTGATCTTTCTGTCCTCGGCCTCCTCCATTGTCAGAGAGAGGCTAAAGTAACAGTGAGGAATAGCATCACATATTTGGTTTGGGCACCTTATATCAGAGGTATAATATTGATTTATCTATCTTAAACCCCTGCATTCCCTCTCTTGTCACCCCTCCCCCACCCCCACCCAAGTCACACCAGCTTTTCGTTCTCACTAAGCAAACAGCTAACCATGACCTGTTTCCTTTATTATTTTGTGCATATCTTTCGTGCATTTTGTTATATATCTCTCCACATCATTTATATCTCTCGTTTCCCTTTTCCGTGACTTTCCGTCCAAAGAAGAGTATCGACCCAACACGTCACCTATACCTGCTCTCCAGAGATGCTACCTGTCCCGTTGATTTACTCCAGCATTTTGTGTCAATCGTCGGTTTAAACCAGCATCTGCAGATCTACGCAATATGTGTGTATTTGCTTGCGCGCATGAACGTGTGTGTCTCCTCAGGTCTGCGTGGGAAGTAAATGCTGTGATTTGCACGAGATGTAAAGAGGATCAGACAGGGAGAGAGCAGGAGTTAAAGCAAACAGGTATTGGTCTAACCAGCAACAGCTGAGAGTCTATCCCGTGATGCAGGGTCTGGATACATTTGTTGTAATTCCTGGACTGGTGAAGGTATTCATGTTCATAATCACAGAAGCAGAATTAGGCCATTCGTCCTATCAAGTCTACAATGCGATTCAAGCCAACTAACCAAATGCGGATCTGCCGACAAGTCAAATAATAAGTGGGAAAATGACCCCCACCCTCCCGTCTCCACCGGTCAGTGATGTGATGGATGCGGGTGGCTGGAAAATTTCCTGACAAGTCTCGTCCCCCGGCGACGTCATGTCCGTGAGTTGAATTTTCGGCAGAGCGGCATTCGGTTAGTTGGCTTGTAGGCGACGCAGCCTTTCAGTTAGTTGGCTTTTAGGCGTTCCACCCTTTCGTTCGTTGGCATTTCGGCTTCGTATGCTTTCGGTTCGTTGGCGTTTCGGCTTCGTATGCTTTCGGTTCGTTGCCGTTTCGGCTTCGTATGCTCTCGGTTATTTGGCGTTTCGGCTTCGTTTCCATTCGGCTATTTGACTTCGACTTCTTTGCTTCGGCTTCTCGTCCTTCGACGCCATGTCCGGGTACCCATTAATCAGCCATGATCACGAAGAACAAAGGAAAACATTTGAAGGATCCCGTGGCAAGTTTCGTTGTTAGTGTTTGTGGACTTCTGTCTCCGCAGAAGCTGCCTGACGTGCCTGCAAATTATCTGAATTATTTATGACATGCAGCATCTACAGCAGGTTTCTTTTTGATCGCAGCTTTAGGTAAGCTACGGTCGATTGCATGTATTTCTCTGTCTGTGTGTGTGTTACACCGATGCAGCCCGATGTGAAGGAAATCAAGATTTCACCTGGGTTATTGACTGGTGCGTTATATTTGCAACGAAATATTACGTGTCTACATCGATAATGTAGACGGTCCAGCCATTGTTCTGTTTACACTTCATAACGCTATGCCCAGTGCTTGTTCATAACCACATCTCCCTTTACACCTGCTGCAAACCTGATTGCAATCCAACCGCATCTCTGCATTGGATGACGCAGTTGCTGAAATTGATAGACTATGGAACACCTCCCCAGATCAGAGTACAGGTCACGCTAACCTTATTTCACCAAATCCAGTCCCTGTTTATTTTCCATTGTACTCAATAGATAGGATTGCAGCCTGTTCAGCTGACATTTGACCTAATTGCAACGATCTCGTCACTTATTATATTACCCCAGCGCGGATTAACATTAAATTAAACATTGTTCATCTAAAACCATATTCCATAGCTATAACACAAGTGACTTCGCATTACAGATGACCATACATTATCAGGTCAGATCATTCCCTGATATTACTTTCAACGCCATGCTCAGCACACAATGTAAAATACAAGAGAATGCCACTTCGGTGCTCCAGTCATATTTGACTAGTTACGATCACGTTATATTTCACTAGTATCACCAGGCTACGTCACAGCTCATATTACACCATATGCTTTCATACGAATCTCTGTCACTGTTCGTGTTACAGTTGACCATATAATTCCAATAGAAGGCACAGTCGATCTTCATGTTACACCGATTCACATCACCGACTCAGTAATATTGCACCTGATCTACCTGCTGTTCAAATTGCATTAGGCCCTATTACTACGAGCCCTGTCATCATTTCATAATTTCTAATACAGAAGGCCCCAGAAAACCATAACGATTTGCTGTCCATTGGAATTAAAACATAAAAAATATTTGTGTTATAACTCCAGGATAAGCGCTCAAATAAGAAAACCAAGCCCAGAGCCAAAGTATTATCTAACGATCTAAGTGAATATATCAACTTATGCTCAGGACAATAAATAACTCAATTTGCTACCTCCAAGTTAATTAGCTCTTAACAAAGTCTAGTCCACAGATGGAAGTGTAGCATTGGGGTTATCAAGTGGGCACCTCCCTTCACTGGTGTTTCGTTGAGATAGGCACATGACATCCAGGGAAGTTTCAACATTTGGATCTGGAGAACCGTAACAACCCTCCTCTATACCTGCTCTCACCACGTATGCTACCAGCATCTATTAAATAAATGGAGCAACAGCCAATTAGCAAATGCGAGGCACCTGCATCCCTTCTTCCATTAATCCTAGCCCATCATTAAATGTGTAACACCACAAATATCACTCTTGTATAAGACCGGGATACACTTACAAAGCCGACAATTACAAAGAAGTACACATATTCCATGTCATACGTTTTCTTTCTGTCCCCAACTGACACTATTTCTTCTCCACCAAATTTACTACTGCATTGCTCTGCGGCCTCGGATATCTGCTTTGCGGCCTGACGCAAACGTTGTCCATGACGTCCTAGCTCTCCAAATTGCTCGTTTTGAAACTTCTGCAACCTACCTCTACCGGACGCTCTCTTGCTCTCCATCCTCGCTGCTCAACATCAGCTGCCAAGTCTACATATCTAAGCTATTTATTTTCATAAGCCTCAGTCATTAAGTTTTCCCAAGGCGTCATGAGGTCTATAAAATACACTATCGGCTGACTATCTGACCATAACGCTATATCAGGGCTCAAAGTAGTACTATTTTTCCTGCGGAAGAAGCTTTCCTCCCAAATCTGCCTGCATCTCCCAACCATCGTAACTGGCCTGAGTCATACATGTCTGAAAACTTCCCTCCTCTCCCTTTCTCCCCGCCTCCCCCCCCCCCCCCCCCCCCCCCCCCCCCTTCCACGGACAAAATGAATCGCTACCATGTCAATCCTGGTGCCTACTGAATTCACGTGTGCTCTCCTCCTTTCATTGCTGCAGTTATGCACTTCACGACCTGGTTATGCCGCCAGGTATATCGACCCTGAGAAAGACCAGTTCGACATCTTGACAAAACATGCCTCAACGTAGCCACCTCTAAACGCACGGGACACCAGCCGATTGTTTGAGGTTCTGCGGTTATGGCAGCACCCCATAAATGCAGTGGCTTGCAAAAGTATTCATACCTCTTGAACTTTTCCACATTTTGTCACGTTACAACCACAAACGTAAATGTATTTTATTGGGATTTTATGTGATAGAACAACACAAAATGGCGCATAATTGAGAAGTGGAAGGAACATGATACATGGTTTTCAAATTTTTTTACAAATAAAAAACTGAAAAGTGTGTCGTGCAAAAGTATTCAGCCCCCTTTACTCTGATACCCCTAAATAAAATCCAATGCAACCAATTGCCTTCAGAAGTCACCTAATTAGTAAATAGAGTCCACTTGTGTGTAATCTAATCTCAGTATAAATACAGTTGTTCTGTGAAGGCCTCAGAGGTTTGTTACAGAACATTAGTGAACAAATAGCATCATGAAGCCCAAGGAACACACCAGGCAGGTCAGGGATAAAGTTGTGGAGTAGTTTAAAGCAGGGTTAGGTTATAAAAAAATATCCCATGCTTTGAACATCTCACGGAGCACTGTTTCATCCATCATCCGAAATTGGAAAGAGTATGGCACAACTGCAAACCTACCAAGACATGGCCGTCACCTAAACTGACAGGCCGGGCAAGGAGAGAATAGAACAGAGAAGCAGCTAAGAGGCCCATGGTAACTCTGGAGGAGCTGCAAAGATCCACAGCTCAGGTGGGAGAATCTGTCCACAGGCCAACTATTAGTCATGCACTCCACAAATCAGGCCTTTATGGAAGAGTGGCAAGAAAAAAGCCATTGTTGAAACAAAGCCATAAGATGTCCCGTTTCCAGTTTGCCACAAGCCATGTGGGGGACACAGCAAACATGTGGAGGCAGGTGCTCTGGTCTGATGAGACCAACATTGAAGTTTTTGACCTAAATGCAAAACGCTATGTGTGGCAGAAAACTAACACTGCACATCACTCTGAACACACCATCCCCATTGTGAAACATGGTGGTGGCAGCATCATGCTGTGGGGATGCTTTTCTTCAGCAGGGACATGGAAGCTGGTCAGAGTTGATGGAAAGGTGGATGGAGCCAAATACAGGGCAATCTTGGAAGAAAGCCTGTTAGAGTCTGCAAAAGACTTGAGACTGGGGCGGAGGCTCACCTTCCAACAGGACAACGACCCTAAACATACAGCCAGAGCTACAATGAAATTGTTTAGATCAAAGCATATTCATGTGTTAGAATGGCCCAGTCAAAGTCCAGACCTAAATCCAATTGAGAATCTCTGGCAAGACTTGAAAATTGCTGTTCACAGACACTCTCCATCCAATCAGACTGAGCTTGAGCTATTTTGCAAAGAAGAAGTGGGCAAAAATTTCAGTCTCCAGATGTGCAAAGCTGGTAGAGACATACCCCAAAAGACTTGCAGCTGTAATTGCAGCGAAAGGTGGTTCTACAAAGTATTGACTCAGGGGGGCTGAATACTTTTGCACGCCACACTTTTCAGTTTTTTATTTGTACACTTTCTGGAGACTCTGGAGACACTTTCTTCTAGGAATGAGCATTCCCCCTGCTCTACGCCAAACCCTTGGTATGAGCTGCTTCTACCAAAATATTCGCAAGAGCCTCCAAAAGAATCTAAGCACACCAAGTGCACTTTTATACACCCGATAAGGGACCCCACATGTATCCACTTTTGGGGGGAAAACAGGAACGCAGATTATTATCTGAATTGTGTCATGTTGAGAAAAGGAGAGTACAACGAAATCTGGGGGGTCCTGGTTCATCAGTCACTGAAAGTAAGCATGCTTGCAAAGCAGGCAATGAAGTAAGCGAATGGCATGTTGGCCTTCACCACAAGAGGAGTTGCATATAGGAGCAAACAGGTCCTTCTGCAGCTGTACATGTCCCTAGTGAGACTACACCTGGAGTATTGTGTGCAGTTTTGGTCTCCATTCTTGGACATTCTTGCTATTGAGGGAGGTAGCGTGTGTTCACGGCGTTAATTCTCGGGATGGTGGGTGTAAAGAGCTCAAACTCACACAGGTCGAAACACAAGCATCTTTATTGTTCAGGTCATTAACTGCACATCAGTTCATCACACGTTCACACTGGCTACTCAGACTGGCAAGCAGTGGGCCAGTAGGCAGGGTTATAATTATTAAGCATTATCATTGGCTAACATGCTATAAATGAAAAGTAGATACAGCGTTATCACTACGATGAGTAAATATATTGTTAAATGCAAAACACTATATCTAAGAATAATGAAGTTAAACATAGTCGCGGTACCTATCAGGCGGCTTACTAACCCGCCCGGTCCGCGTACGGTAGGGAGTTGCCTCGTCAACCTTTTCTCGGAAAAGCTAAGGTCACGTCTGGGTGAGCCAACAAGACTCTGTGGGACACCGCAGGGGAAGACCGTCGCGGGGGTACCGGTGAACCGGGTACAAGAGGGGGGGGCGGTGAGGGCATAGTCCGACGCGGTGACTGGCGTGGGGTAGCAGCTGCAGGCACTGGCGCGACTGGAACAGCAATTACTTTAAAGTTCAGCGGAGGAGCGTCAGGACCCAGGAACGATGGACGTCGTTCCTTCACTGGAAGGATATGTTCACGGTTGTGTCTATAGACGGTGCTGCCGACATCGACAAGGTAGGATTTTGGTTCTTTCGCAGGGCCATGGATGAATCCCAGTTTGGTATGTCCTTTATTTTTTTTTAATATTTGTTTTATTAGAAGCAAGTACATAATAAAAACATTTCATGTATAACAGTAATACATTGCTAATATTATCAATATTATCAATTATTTAATAACTCTGCTTCTATATATTTTTTATTTGTTTATATAGATAGAAAATAATAAACAAAGAGAAAAAAGTATTATAAAGAAGAATCGAATAATGTACTAATAATACAACATTGGAGATATATTCGTGAATTATAAAGTATAACTCTTCATCTAATCGATTGATTCGATCTTCAGTCGGGTTCTCGTGCCGAACCAGTCTTCCCCTTCAAATAATCAATAAAGTCTGATTATTTCCAAATGTAGGTCTCCGACATTTCCATAATCCACATTTTAACTGAGGGGGTTGTAGGACCTTTCCAAAATTTCAATAATCATTTTTTCCCAATTATTATACTATAGTCGATAAAGTTTAATTGCCATGTAGTAAGTGTTAGACTTTGGTCTAATATTCCTAATATCATTAGTTTTGAGTCGGGGTCCAATTGGGTGTTGACAACTTCCGAAATTATCTTAAACATGTCCGTCCAAAAGTTTTTAATTTTTATATAATTTACAAATGTGTGAGTTAAGTTAGCCTCTAAATGCTGACATTTTTTCCCAGATAGGAGATATATGGTGAATGATTCTATTTAATTTCGTTTTTGAGTAATGTAATCTATGTAATACTTCAAATTGTATTAAAGAGCGTCTTGCATAACGAGCATTGATGTATATGTTGTATGCTTTCGTCCCAAATATATTTCATTATTGGCTGGCCTAGTTCATTTTCCCATGTTTGCCTATATATTTCCGTCGTTGGTGCCTCACTTTCTAATAGGATATTGTAGATATGAGATATTATTTTCTCTGTATTAGGGTGTTTATTCAAACATTCATCAAGAGTTTCTGGATCTCTAGTTCTGTAATCCTCTGTATTTGATTTAGCATAATCTCTAAGTTGTAAATATCTGAAATAGTCATTTGAGTGGAGTCCATAAGTTTGTTGTAACTCCTGAAATGAAAAAATGTACCTTTCCTATACAGATGACCCATCTTTTTAATTTCGTGATTTTTCCATTTTAAAAAACCTTTATCCAACATTGAAGGTTTAAATGCAGGGTTGTTTACAATGAGGAGAAAGAGTGATAGATTATCCAATTTTAAAGTCTTTTTTCATTGTTTCCAAATTCGTATACCACTGCATATTATAAGGTTTTCACTATAGGTTTGTTTGTTCAATTTAGTGGTAGCAAACAGAATCGAACCAATTTCAAAGGGTAAGCAGTCTTCCTTTTCCATTTTAACCAGTCTGATTGCTGGTCCAATTCATCCAACCAGGTTCATATTTTTAATGTTAACGGCCCAGAAATAGAGCATGACATTCGGTAAAACTAAACCTCCATTCATTTTTGATTTACATAAATGTTTTTTGTTTGTTCTGTGATTCTTATAATCCCAGATAAAATTAGTGACTATGGTATCCACCTTTAAAAAAACGAATTTTGGAACATAGGTATGTCCTTTGTTTGTCTGTAAACGAACCACTTGGTCTTGGATTAATGGCTTAAGTGGCTTACTGGTTTTGTCGTAGGCACGTTTCTGCGCGTCCTGGTTGGATTGTACGCGCGTTTGAATTACAGCAGGGCAGAGAACTTTAGGCTTAATGTGACCCTGGGTCATGGGCAGTGGGGGTCTTGTCCGCCGGGACACCAGTCGTTGGGCTGGAGAGCCTAAAACACCGTCTCTGGCAATATTTCTCAGATTCACCAGGTCTAGGTAGATATCAGATTTTGCCAGGAAGGAACGTTCCATAAGTTGTTTACCATTGCGAACAGTACGTGCGGCAAGTCCATTGGACCGTGGGTACTCTGGGCTGCTGGTGACACGTTTAAAGTTCCAGAGTTTGGCAAAGTCTTTAAACATTTGGCTGGAGAATTGTGTCACTTTGTCAGTCTGAAGGCGGGCTGGAATGCCGTATACGGAGAAATGCTGTCGAAGTTCCAGGATGACTAATTCAGAGCAGATGGTTGGTAGAGAATCAATTTAAAACCAAATCGAGTACGAGTCCACCAACACGAGATAGTGTATCCCGTGCCAGTCGAAAATATCGGCGACCACGGACGACCATGCTAGTGGAGCCGGTTGGGAATGCAGCGGTTGTGTTTGCTGGTATGGCGCTTGCGTATTGCAGATGGCGCATTACTCCGTTTTTTCCAGAATGTACCTGGACATTCCGGGCCAGTAAATCATTTATTTGGCACGTTGTAGGGTGGCCTCCGCGCCAGGGTGACCACCGCGGATCTCCTCGTAGTGCGTAGGGGGGGGGGGGGGGTTGCCATTTACAATCAATCCGTCCTGCAGCACAGGCTCATGATGTAGCAGAACGTAGGGTCTTAGTTCGGTGGGAGTGTTAGATTGTTTGTTTGGCCAGCCGCTTTTAATGACTGAAGTTAGCAGCTTGGAGGTTGTATCCATGGCAGTGTGTTCGGCGAGGCGGCGAAGGCGGTCAGTTGGAACTAACGAAACTTTAGAATGTAGAATTCCTCGCGTTCATAAGGATGTTGTTCGCTGGTGGCACGTGATGCCCGTGATAGAATGTCTGCAGTGTGCATGTCTTTACCTTTTTTGTAGACAATGCGGAAGTCGAACCGTTGGAGCTGCATCATCATGCGTTGAAGCCTTGCTGGAGCAGCGTTGATCGGCTTGCTTAGTATAGTAACCGGAGGTTGATGATCAGTTTCTTGCGTGGAGATTTTGCCAAAAATGAAGTCTTTGAATTTGGAGCAGGCAAAAACCAGGGCAAACAGCTCTTTTTCTATCTGGGCATAGCGCTGTTCGGTATCCGTTAGTGTTCTGGAAGCGTAGGATAGAGGCAAAACATCGCTGTCGAAAGAGGTCTGCAGGCATCCAGCGCCTAGTCCATACTGGGATGCGTCGCAGGTGATTGAAACCGGCAGGTTGAGGTTGAAGTAAGACTGCGTCGGTGCACTAACGAGCTGTAACTTTAAAGACTCGAAAGCTCGCTGGTGGTTTGGGTACCAGCACCAAGAGTTGTCCAGCTGGCATCGGTCTTTACAGGCATTTTTAACCAGTCCCTACAAACATGTACTGTCCCTGTCTGCTTGAAAGTCTCCACTATTGTCCCTGTACCCAAGAAGGCAAGGGTTACTTCTCTTAATGACTACAAGCCTGTCGCACTGTCCTCTTTCGTCATGAAGACACTCGAAAGGCTTGTGCTGACCAAGCTGAAAACTATCACAGACCCCCTGCTGGAGCCTCTAAAGTTTGCATATCGGGCCAATAGATCTGTGGATGATGCAGTCAACCTGGGTTTGCACTTCATCCTACAGCACCTAGATCACCAGGGGACCTATGCGAGGATCTTGTTTGTTGATTTTACCTCTGCATTCAACACCATTGTGCCAGAGTTACTCCACTCTAAACTGTCCGTGTTGACTGTGCCTGAACCCCTCTGCCGGTGGATCACCAGCTTCCTGACAGACACATCTCGGACCCGCAAACGCTCAGCATAGGAGCACCGCAAGGCTGCGTACTCTCTCCTCTCCTCTACTCTCTCTACACCAATGTCTGCACCTCCACAGACACCTCTGTCAAGCTTCTCAAGTTTGCGGACGACACAACCCTGATTGGACCGATCCAGGATGGGGAGGAATCTGCCTACAGACAGGAGGTGTCACAGATGGCGCCCTGGTACCATCGCAACAACCTAGAGCTCAATGCTCTTAAGACAGTGGAATTGATTGTAGACTTTAGCAGAGCTCTCCCTCCCCTCATCCCACTCACATCAACAACACCACAGTCATGTCTGTGGAGCCTTTTAAATTCCTTGGAACCATCATCTCCAAGGACCTTAAGTGGGGGGCGACCATCGACTCCACAGTCAAAAAGGCACAACAGAGATTGTACTTCCTACGGCAGCTGCGGAAGCACAATCTGCTACAAGCAATGATGGTCCAATTCTACACGGCCATTGTAGAGTCTGTGCTCACCTTCTCTATCATGGTCTGGTTTGGTTCAGCCAACAAGCACGACACCTGGAGGCTGCAGCAAATCGCCCGATCAGCAGAGAAGGTTATTGGCTGCAACCTCCCCTCCATTAATGAACTGTACACAGCAAGGGCCATGAAGCGAGCGGGCAAGATCATCTCTGACCCCTCTCACCCTGGCCACAAACTCTTTGAATCACTTCCCTCTGTAAGGCGATTCTGGACTGTTAAAGCTGCCACAGCCAGACATAAAAACAGTTTTTATCCACGAGTAGTTACTCTACTCAACAGCCAAAAATCTATAGCGTCCCTTTGATCTGGTATTTTGTTCGTTCACTTGCTTGATCAATGGTGTTTTATTATTAATGTTTTATTACTATTAATGTTTAGTGTTTTCGGAGTCATCCGTAACTGTCGCTGTATGTCATGTTGTTACTTGTGGGTGGAGCACCAAGGCAAATTCCTTGTATGTGAATACTTGGCCAATAAACTTACTTACTTACTTAACTTACTTACTTACTTACTTACTTACTTACTTACTTACTTACTTACTTACTTACTTACTTACTTACTTACTTACTTACTTACTTACTTACTTACTTACTTACTTACTTACTTACTTACTTACTTACTTACTTACTTACTTACTTACTTACTTACTTACTTACTTACTTACTTACTTACTTACTTACTTACTTACTTACTTACTTACTTACTTACTTACTTACTTACTTACTTACTTACTTACTTACTTACTTACTTACTTACGAGTTAGTTGACGTAGGGGGCTGAAAGTTCGGTGAGATTGGGGATGAACTTCCCCAGGTAGTTAACCATGGCTAGAAATCGTTGTAGGCTACTGACGTCAGTTGGTACGGGCAGCTCGTTGATTGCTGCAATCTTCAATAGATCTGGTTCTAATCCGTTGCTAGTGAACACGTGGCCTACGTAAGTGACTTTGGGAACCCTGAACTTGCATTTAAGTGGGTTCAGCTTTAAGTTGATGTTTCCGGCACGGTCCAGTACTTTACGTAGTTTTGCATCATGCTCGGTGGCATCGCGGCCATAAACCAGAATGTCGTCAACTATGAGGGCACAGGGGAATTCTGCAAACATTTGTTCCATTGCACGCTAGAAGACTTCGCTGGCAGTGTTGATGCCAAAGGGCATTCTTAGGAACAGGTAACGTCCGAACGGGGTGGCGAATGTTGTTAATGCCGATGAAGCACGGTCTAACGGGATTTGCGAAAATGAGTTTTTGGCATCCAAAACTGAGAAAAACGTTGCGTTACCGATTTGTGCGGCAACGTCTTCGATGGTCCTCGTGGGAAACTGTTGGCGTTTGATTTCTGTATTCAAATCTTTAGGATTGATGCAGATACTTAACTCCTTTTTGTCTTTCTTCGTGGTGACAACGATGGTAGAAACCCAATCAGAGGGCTCGCTGACTTCGGCGAGGACACTGAAGGAGCCCATACGTTTAAGTTCATTATGTACTTGCTCACACATACCATGTGGGTCACTGTGAGTGCTACGTACGATCGGGGTGACTGCATGGTCGATAATTATCTTATATGTTGTAGGAAGTCTGCCGAGTTGCTTGTCAAACAAATCTTTATAGTTGGATAGTACCTGTTTTAGTGGTCCCTCTGTCAAACAGAGTTTGTGAACAGCACACCCGAAATAGACCAAACCCAGGTCATGCCACGCATCGATGCCTAGCAGGGTTTCAGAACTTGGCTGAACGATGTAAAATAACAAGTCCTTGGTCTGTTGATTGATGGTTCTTTTAAGGTCGGCTTTGCCCAGTAGGTGAAGAATTTCAAGCATGTAAAGTGGAGGAGTCTTTTCTCATGCGCTCAGTGGTTCTTTTCTTGTTGAACACTTTGAGTGACATGACGTTCACGCCGGTACCAGTATCGACCTTGGCGATCAGTGGTTTGTTATTCACTATCATGGTCACAGCAGGATTAGTAACTTTGCCTGTGGTGCGCAGGTTTAGGGAAAGTGCGGCAGGTTCAGTATCTGAGCTATCAGAGTCGTTCCCGTGGAAAGATTCGTCCGGTTCGTGAGAATCTGAATCTGACAGGTCTTGTTGAATCAGGTGCAGCTTTGACCCTTGGAGCTGTACTGCCCCTAGATCGACAATTAGCAAAGTCGTTGGGTTTTTTGCAATTATGATATACTTTCCCATGAGCGATGCAAAATTTGTGCCTCTTGGGGTGGAAATAGTTACAGTTTGTACACCTCGTGTTAGGCATGTTCTGAACCTTGCTGGATGCATTAAGAAATCTTTGCGGAGAGTAACTAGCCATATTCACATTTAATTGTTGATTAGCATTCGCGCTATCATAATCAGCCAGTGGTGCCACAGTCTCAGCCATCCGACAAGCATGAATAACCTGATCTAAAGTCAGGTTTGCATTTCGTAATAGTTCAGCTCGCAGCTTTCGGTCACTCATTCCTCCCACAATTTTATCACGAACAAGATCCATCGTTATTTCACCAAACCTGCATCGAAAACGGATGAGTCACAGGTCGCTGATGAATCGTTCCACCGGTTCATCGGGCTGTTGCACTCGGACAAAAAATATTATCCTCTCAAGGTATTAAAGAAGGAACTGCAGATGCTGGAGAATCGAGGGTACACAAAAGGCTGGAGAAACTCAGCGGGTGCAGCAGCATCGGAGGAGCGAAGGAGATAGGCGACGTTTCGGGTCGAGACCCTTCTTCAGACTGGTCAGGGATCGGGGAAACGAGAGATATAGACTGTGATGTGGAGAGATAAAGAACAATGAATGAAAGAAGTGCAAAAATGTATCGATGATAAAGGGAACGAGCCATTGTAAGCTGTTTGTGGTGTGAAAATGAGAAGCTAGTGCGACTAGGGTGGGGGAGGGAGGAGAGAGAGAATGCCAGAGAGAGAGGGAAGGAGACAGCAAGGGTTAACAGAATTGAGAAAATTCAATGTTCAAGCCCAAAGGATGCAGACTCCCCAAGCGGAATATGACGTGCTGTTCCTCCAACTTGCGGTGTTGCTCACTCTGGCCGTGGAGGAGGCCCAGGACCGAGAGGTCGGATGCGGAATGGGAAGGGGAGTTGAAGTGCTGAGCCACCGGGAGGTCGACTTGGTTATT
The DNA here is from genome assembly GCA_035221665.1 of Okamejei kenojei. Taxonomy (NCBI): domain Eukaryota; kingdom Metazoa; phylum Chordata; class Chondrichthyes; order Rajiformes; family Rajidae; genus Okamejei; species Okamejei kenojei. The sequence continues at coordinate 7,719,481 of CM069173.1, forward strand.
GCGGACCCAGGATTCTATTAGACGGTAGGTCACACAGTTCTCTGAACTTTCTATGCTATACCATCGAGTTATCTAATGATTCTGCCGGCACCAATACCTGTCCATTCGCATCCAGTTGGGCAGGTGCAAATTCAAACGAGTCAGCGCGGATCATAGCCTCCGGACCCGCTAAATTCAACAGAAGCGAAGCCTTCAAAATCGTCGGCATTGTTGCGGTGAACGATGCGCATATAATGAGAGTAATATTTCTCAAACATTCTCCATCGCTCGGCGATATCAGAATCAAACACAAGCGGGCTAGGCTTCCGATAAGAGCTAGCCATGTTCCCAATTCACACAGAAACACGAAATTAAAAACTGGTAAACTAAATAAATCGCGATAAACAGACGCGGGACGGATCCAATATGACACCATGTAAAGAGCTCAAACTCACACGGGCTGAAACACAAGCATCTTTATTGTTCAGGTCATAACTACACAACAGGTCATCACACGTTCACACTGCTACTCGAACTGGCAAGCAGTGGGCAGGATCTTATACTATGAATGTTACAATTAGTCGGGGTTATAATTACTAAGTATACTAATTGGCTAGAATGCTATAGCCAATGCTACAGTGGGACTGTCATATGTTGATAGAATGCAGCGGCTGGGCTTGTGTTTGGGATCTTATTCAAACCTATAAGATTATTAAAAGTCTGGCCGCGCTAGAGGCAGGAAACATGTTATCGTTCTTTGGGGAATCCAGAATCTAGGGCCACAGTTTAAGAATAAGGAGTACGCCATTTACAACGTAGATGATGAAAAACCTTTCCACACAGAGGGTTGTGAATTTGTGGAATGTTCTGCCTCAGATGGCAGTGGGGGCCAATTCTCTGGATGCATTCAAGAGAGAGCTGGATAGTGCTCGTAAAGATAGCAGAGCAAGGGATATGGGGAGAAGGCACGAACGGGGTACTGATTGTCGACGATCAGCCATGATCACAGTGAATGGCCGTGCTGGCTCGAAGGGTCGAATAGCGTACTCCAGCACCTATTGTCCATTGTCAATTGTATCCACTCTTTTAAAGAAGCCAAAATCGATTGGTTTGCAGATGTCCACCAATTTCTCTCTTGCTGACTCATTCGGCCCATCAAGGCTACTCCGCCATTCAATCACTGCTGATATATCTAACACCATTCTCCTGCCTTCTCCCCATAACCCCAGATACTCTTACTAGTCAAGAATCTATCTATCTCTGCCTCATAATTATCCACTGAATTGACCTCCGCAGCCTTCTGTGGTAAGTAATTCCACATCAATACATTATCAATGCATTGCGATGATTTCGCCCTAATATCTGGTATAACCGCACACGCGGTTCCGTCTGTTTTATTGACAAAAATTGCTTTAAACATAACATTTTGATCATGAGCATTCGTTACCGATATTTATTTCTGGTCAGTTAGCACGTTAATACATTATTTTTTCTTATCATTTTCTTCATGAAGTTCCAACAGTTGAAATAGATTAATGTCGCTGCTGTATCCGAATTGTATTCACTCCCAACTAGAAACGTCCATGTGATTTACATCATTTAGACCGCTGCACAATAACCATTCTATTTTGTTTTGAAGAGGAGCTCCAAGCGGAATCTAGGAACAAATTATTAACGGTTACATGTCATGTGAATTCAACGATGGACAAAAGTGCTGGAGAAACTCAGTGGGTGCAGCAGCATCTATGGAGCGAAGGAAATAGGCAACGTTTCGGGCCGAAACACTTCTTCAGAATTCAACGTTGTGTGGGAAGACCAAAAGGAAGGTTGCAAATTGCATCGTAGCATGTGCTGATAAGTGGTCACGATGTCATAAGTGATAGGTGCAGAATTGGGCCATTCGGCCCATCAAGTCTAGTCCGCCATTCAAACATGGATGATCCATCTCTCCCCTAAACCCATTCTCCTACCGTCTCCCCGTAACCCCTGACACTCGTACCAATCAAGAGTACATCTTGCCAAAATGCATGACTCTACATTTTGCTACTCCATATTCCACTTGCCACTTCTCTGCCCAATCCCAACCTTTCCTAGTCCTTATGCAAAGTCCCATCTTTCTCTACACTACACATGTATGTAGCATGCTGCCGGAGGAGGTGGTTGCAGCAGGTACTTTGGCAAAGTTTACAAAATATTGCGACAGGTACATGGATAAGAATCGTTAAGAGGAATATGAGCCAACCGTGGGCAGGTGTGGTCTGTATATGGGGTACGTTGGTCAACGTGGGCAGGTTGGGCCGGAGGACTTGTTTTCATGCTGTATGACACTAGGACTGTACCAAGATCGAAGAACAACGCGTCACCGTCTGCCTGGGCAACGCGCACATTTCTGGACTTAACAGCCGAGTCTTCAACTTCACTAAATCTCTCTTCCTCTTTATTTTGATAACAATTCGGCAATCCGACGACCGTCTTGATTATATTGTCTCTCGTGATAACGTTCAAAACTTGAAATATCAATTCACAACATCGTTCGGGCCAGAGAAATATAATTTCCTGACCTATACAGTCCCTCTCAGAATTGAACATCTCCAGTCCTGGCAAAATCTTTATCATTATCTGTCACTCCCCATATTAATGGTAATATTGCCAATATATTACGATCTGAGCAACATTGCACGTGAACTACACTTATACCAAACTGAGTGCGACTCCTGCTGTGAAATAAGCCCGCACAATAAGCTGGCTGCGGGAAACAATATCCTACCATCCCCAATCAAATTGACTCGCATTAGTTGAAAGCAAATTTCTCATGAACAAGATGGAGAAAAGGCCAGGTGAGAGTTCGTAATATACAGTACCTGCCCCTCCCGTGAGGAAGAGTTACCGCTGCGTCCTTTCTAAATATTTACCATCTCATTTTAGAATCTTGCACTCTTATAGAGACCTATATCCGAGGGACAATATAAAATACCTCCACTTTGTCATATTTTAACGCTCCATAACCCCTCGGGGTCTTGTTCGCTGCAGAGGGAAAAAGCTTCGGCATTATCCAATCCATCTCACAATTCACACCGTTCAATATTAGTACCATTCTTGTGAATAGATTTGCATAATACCTTGTTAAAATTAATCCTAATGAATTATTTCGAAAAAGAACATCCCTCTTCCTGTGCTGTACTGCTCTATGAAGATTTTTTTCTGTGAATTGCTTGATTTGCGTGCAGCAAACATGCCACTTCTTTCTTAGTTCAAGACTGCCTTCAGTATTTTCTATCCCCAAACATTTACAGCTGGTCAGACTCTCTTTAACCCATTCAATCGGTTCTATCATCTTGCACATCAACATTCTTGATATCTCCAACGGGTCAATGCATTGAGATGACTTCGCCCTAATACCTGGAATAACATCTAAAGCTGTTCACCTCTCTGTTTTATGAATTAACACATTTCTTAATGAAACTTGTTGACCAAGAACATGTCTTGCCGATGTTTTTTTTCTGGGCAGTTGTTATGTAAAAAATAACACTTGCCTATTATTTACTTCATCAAATGCCAACAGTTTAAAGATATTAATGCTGCTATTGTTTCTGGGTTGCGTGCGATGTCGTCTAGAAGGTTCCCTATGATTTACATCATATAGACCGCTGCCCAAATATGACTCTATTTTCTTTTCAAACGGAGCTTCACAGGAAATCCAGGATCAAATTATTAATGGAAGCATGTTAACGGTGTCTGGAAAATGCATTTCAAATGCTACAAATAAATTACTGTATTACATCGCAGCATGTGTGGATAAATGCTATATGACATGCATTTTGCTGCGTCTTCGTGCCACGCGTTTAAATTTAAAAATAGAATGTGCAGTTGTATTTTATTCCTTGTTCGGTTGGTGCGCAGCTGGTGCCTGAGTAGCAAGCGGTCGCATAATGAGTTTGAACGCTTTGCATCACCTGGGAGCAACCTATTTGTTCACACGTTCCACAATGGATGTCCGCGGGGATGTGAACGCACGCTGTCCTTCACTTTTTTCTAGGAATATAAATATAGCGCGGTTTTACGTCTCACTTTGACTTCTGCAAGTGTCGCACTGCATAACTGGGGACGGCTTGAAGGGGAAATGAGTTGGAAGAGGCACTTGACCGTTGAAGATTATTATTATCCAATTCTAGCAGCAATCGGGGTGCCAGGTAGGTCAATGGGACGCTGTATGTGGGACTGACATGTGGGATGCTTTGTTGATAAAGACAACGTTGAGATTGTCATTATCTGGAAACTTGTCGAAGCCGAATTTGACCGGAGGTTCGTGAGTGTATAGGGTGTCGTCGGGGAAGGAGAAGACATCTTTATGGGGCACCGTTGTTCAGAATTATTGTTGAAGGGGTGTTAGCACTAATGCTCACTGATTAAGGTATGTTAATCGGAAAGTCGAGTATCCAATCGCAAGGATGTAGGCTGATCGCTGGGCTCGGGAGATTATCAATGGGTTCGGATGGGAGTAGTGTTGAAGGCAAGTGCTTCAGCGGAGAAATGCGAATCTAACGTTCGAATCCCTGTTGCCTGGCTGTTCCAAAGAAGGGTTTAGGTCTAGGACGATGGCGTCTGCTGCGGACCTGTTGCTGCAGTCTATGGTGCATCAAGGGAGACTGTGAGACAGCTCACTCTGCCTACGTATGCCGCTGCTAGCTAATCCGCACAGCTCCTTATCACGCACCCAGGGATTGCATGTGTCAGTGGGCCAGTTGTTTACGAAAAAGTAAACAGATCGTATCCAAAATGTACCCCCAAATTAGCATCGCGTTTCGCTTCCATATAACGAGAGTTGCCTCTTTTCTACACCCCTAGTGAACTTGCTGGCCATTGTGATCCTGTCCCGCAGAAATTGTGGTCTCTCCAAATGCACCACTCGTTACCTGGTGGCCATGGCGACGGCGGACCTCTCCGTGATCGTCGGCGAAGTGATATTACATCGGATTGCCGACATTTACTGGTGGAGAACATTCTTCTTCCACAATACTGTGTGCAGGTTCATTATGTTCCTCGCTCCCGCGGCCGTAGCTTGTTCGGTTTGGCTCACGGTCGCTTTTACATTTGATCGCTTTGTGGCCATTTCCACTCAGAATCTGAGAACCAGATACTGCACCGAGAGAACCGCGGTGGTGGTTATAGTGACCCTATCTGCGTTCTTCTGTTTGCAGAACGCGCCCTGGCCTTTTGCGTACACTTATACTCTCAGGGATAAGCAGGGTATACTGTGGGGTTGTCGAATACGATTTCAATTTTATAGCCTCCCCTTGTGGGTAGCATTTTCCTGGGGTCAACAGCTGATAATCACAGTCATTCCGTTTTGTTTGATTATGCTGATTAATGTACTCACTGTCAGACGCATTTTAGTGGCCAGTCGTGTCCGCAGTAAACTCCGCGATCTCAGGAGTGAGGACCCAGAGATTGCAAACCGCAGACGATCCATAATTTTACTCCTTGCAATCTCCAGCAGCTTTATGTTGCTTTGGGGCACAACTGTAGCATATTTCGTGATCTATCGAATTACGAATGGATTTCGGTACAAGGGGTTGAAGAACCTACATGCAATATTTGAACAAACTGGAATTATGCTACAACTGTTGAACACCTGCACAAACACGCTCATTTACACCGTGACCCAGAGGAGGTTCAGAGAACAGCTGCTCCAGGCACTCAAATACCCATTCAGCCTAACTGTAAGTTTATTAAAATCGAATAAACCTGGTGTAAAATAACATTTCAATACCAATCCCGTCGTTAGTGCAAAAGCTAGGTAATGACGGAGTTGTCTCTGAAATCTTTCTGCATCAAATTTCAAAAAATAGCTTAGAAATACTATCGAAATCTGACCGTGTCCCCGGCACTGGAATGCATATGTTGCCATCTATTTAACATGGGAGACGGGCAAATTGTTCAATTACTCAGCGGCGAGAGCGGTCACGGGGAACCGTGCGCTATGTTGCACTGGAACAGACATTCCATGTCTCCGGATTTGAGCCTCACCTAACTGTTTCCACCGTCCTTTGAATCCAACAGCAACGGCTCCAGCACGCAAATGAAATAAGACATAGAGTTATGGTGCTAAACATTTCATCCTCCATTCTCTTCTCATCTTTGAGACGTTCCATGATTCGTATGTAAATGTCCACTGCACAAACCTGTTTAATAAAATTCTTGCTGCAACATTTAATTTAATGGGCGTTCCATTTTATTTCTGCTTCTAGCAGAGAACATAATGCCTCATTGCAGCTAACAGAGACATTCGGTTTTCAATAAAATTATTAACTATCCAACAGAAGCAGCCAAATATAGTGGGTCACATTCACACAAGTATGCATAACCAATTATATTTTTAATGGAAGCAGAATGTAACAAGCGTGTATCCATGAGAGGGCGACAAAATTAGTAAGTTCGCCTGTGTGGTATGCCAGAGATCCAGAATCGCTTTTCATTATTGACCCACCTCCATTGATGCAGTACAAACGCTGCAGCTGTGCCGAGGCGAAGGGCGGAATAACTAAAGTCGGCGTGCCAGACTCATTGTTTAAATCCATATTAGTTTTGAGCGGATGCATCGTAAGCATCATTCAACGCTCTTATCGTAGGCATCACGGAAAGTATGGAGCTCAAAAGATTGCTTCTCAAGCTCGATTGCATCTCCTGTCCGGTTCCCCAGTAGGCGACTTGTTGGTTGTTTAGTTACCTGCAGAGAAGGAATGGAGAATGCTCGAGTAGGCTTTCTATCAAATTGTAAACTGATAACAAATGCAATTTCGGTACAACATTGGTGATCTTTCAGCGGCTTATGCCAGTTTTGACATTCATGGGCGTGGAAGAAAAAATAATATCCTTCTTTATTTGAATGAAATTGAATAAGGAAGGAAAGGACATTTGGATTTGACATTTGGCAGTTCTCGCTTGACCAGATGCAGAAGAAGTACGAGGGAATTGGCAAAGTAAGACTAGACGTACTAGCTTCAGTCTGGGAATGTGACGAATTGTGCATGGTAAATGCAAACATGAAATGGGAGGAGATAACTAAGTTTGTTTACATTTCTGAGAAGTTACAGTGGATCCCCCGCGCCCCTACCGCTAGTAGCGTAAACACATTGCAGTAAATGGGAGCCTTATGATTGGCGCGAAATGGGGATGGTGACGTGAGTCGTTTGAACGATGAGATAGAATAATGTCAAGATGCCCTTGTATTGCGTTCGATTTTTATTAACCATTTGTTGTTGAACAAGATTAACAGAAGCGAACAGTATGTAATGGCTAATTAAATAATTGGTACCCATGTGGTGATATAGTGTTTTTGTAGAATAGTATTTAATAAAAGTAACCATATAACAATTACAGCACGGAAACAGGCCCTCTCGGCCCTTCCAGTCCGTGCGACCATTTGTTTTCCCCTAGTCCCATCTACCTGCACTCAGACCATACCCCTCCATTCCCTTCACGTCCATATACCTATCCACTATATAAACAAAAGTTATTTACTTCACAGTATAACTGTTGGCTAATTCTGCTTTGAAGTCAGAAAACTGGTGAGAAGTTTACTGCAGCTATCGCTGCATGATATCATGCAATAAATTCTCTTGAAGCAAATCTGCGATGTGGGAGCTTTTTGTTTTTTCCTTTAATTTCCCCCTAAATTAATTTCTTCTACAGAATTTGGCGCAGTCGACAGGGTCCCAATTGTAACGGGTTTCGCACGAATATTGGGGGAAATAAAAGGGAATGATCAAATAGTCCTATCTGATAAGATGACGGGAGGGCTACCCAGAGAAGGTAGGGCCGCTGGGCAATCTAGCTTACTGGCCGCTGACTCACGCGGAGCCAAGATACCTATTAGGGTTAAGGAAGGATGTGGGGAATATTAATTTATTCACGCTGGGCGTAGTGGATGAAATGAAGCAGGTGCCGTAAAGAGCTCTGTAGAAATTGAATGGCGACTTCGAGATTTGCAGACGGAGTAAAACCCGTGCACGCAAACTGCGAATAGAATATTATAGAAACATAGAAAATAAGTGCAGGAGCAGGCCATTCGGCTCTTCGAGCCTGCACCGGCATTCAATATGATCATGGCTGATCATCCAACTCAGTATCCTGTACCTGCCTTCTCTCCATACCTCCTGATCCATTTAGCCACAAGGGCCGCATCTAACTCCCTCTTAAAAATAGCCAACGAACTGGCCTCAACTACCTTCTGTGGCAGAGAATTCCACAGATTCACCACTCTCTGCGTGAAAGATGATTTTCTCATCTCAGTCCTAAAAGGCTTCCCCCTTATCCATAAACTGTGACCCCTTGTCCTGGACTTCCCCAACATCGGGAACAATTTTCCTGCATCTGGCCTTTTGTAAGTGTCTATGAGATCCCCCCTCAATCTTCTAAATTCCAGCGAGTACAAGCCGAGTCTATCCAGTCTTTCTTCATATGGAATTCCTGCCATCCCATGAATCACTGGTGAACCTTCTCTGTACTCCCTCTATGGCAAGAATGTATTTCCTCAGATTAGGAGACCAAAACTGTACGCAATACTCCAGGTGTGGCCTCACCAAGACCCTGTACAACTACAGTAGAACCTCCCTGCACTTGTGCTCAAATACTTTTGCTGTGAATTATAAGACATTAGCCGCGAAAATCTAACTTTTGTTTTACAGACTTGAGAGAAGAAAATGGCAGGCAACAGTAGTCGATCGAAGAAATCTGGTCCCACTGATAGAAGGAGGCTTGAGGAAAAGAAACAGGTGGTTCAGGAGGGAAAGATGCAGATAAGAAGGAACACCGCAAAGGTGATTAAAAAAAAGACCAAAAGACACCGGGAAAATGTAGGAGACCCCATTGTTCAACTGGGATCGGCAGAAAATGTGGAAATAAAAAAAGTTCGGAGATCGCCAATATCCAGTAAATCATTTTGGTAATCTAGCTGATCAATCACATTGAAATGTGCACGATTAGGAAAGTTATAAGCTATCTCTGTCCTACTCATCTCTTTAAAAAAAAATCGGTTGGCGAGATGGGAGCACAATTAATATTTGCATGGAGCAGCGGGCTCAGGGAAATGAGTTCCTCATTCACTGGTTGGCCCACAGAGTAAAGGAGGCTATAAAGGGGGGAGCGAGAAAACATAGTGATATAGGGGACGTGGTGCGATCCTTGCAACACAAAGATGACACGATCCCAGAGTTTATAACTCGATTAAAGAGTAAGTGGGAGGATCCCTAGCTGAAAATGGGACTCTAGATGTTCAGACTTTACTAAATTGTTTGCTGCCCCGACAGGTTCACGTTTTTGAATTGGTTAATCTAGAATGGCAAAATTAGTCGTGGGAGAATGTGATCACAGCGCTTGTGAACATGACAGAGGAAGGGGGCAATGGCAATTACAAGATAGAACACGAAGTACATGTTGGAGAGGTGGAAAGATAGAGCATTGGGATCGAGATTGCAGATGTTCCCCACAGCTGCAGCAAGTGAGCGCCCAACAGGGATGATGTCTAGCCCCTTACTGATACTTTTATAATCTAGAGAACGGCCCTACTCCCGTTACTGGAAAGACACGCCCTGTGCAAGCTGGGAGCAGTCTTACACTGTACTGCAGAAGGTATGTTTATGGGACACCCTCTAATGCAGACACATCAATTGTTAAATTTAAATAAGGAGGAAGAACAAGGGCATAATATGCCCATTTTATTTTGTTGGCAATTAAGTAGCAATCCGTACAGTAAATTGGTTAATCAAATCCATTGTGCTCTGCAACGAGTGCAGGATTCAAATGGCACGTGTTTACAGTATCCTGTTGACCCCAGCCAAGAAGATAAGCGAACGCATTGCACTGAATTATATACGTGCCTCCCTAATCCCGGATACCAGGAAAGGGTCTCCCCCTGGTTGAACTCGAAAAATTCACAGCGGCACCTTATTTTGTTTTTTGGGGTCCCGGGATTAGAATTGATGGTGCATCTCCCACAAAACGAAAGGGATCGATTTAAAATGGAAGGCACCTCTGAGTCACACTTCACTGTAACTACTAGACGTCCAGCAACAGCGAAATAAAAAGGAGAAATGATAAAAAGTCTGAAGGACAAAGAGTCAATTCATGTTTAAAAGTTGCCAATGACACAGAAGGAAAGATGACATGGGTCAGAAACGAATGGGACACTATTTTTGAAAGGCAGCAGCTGCCGACTGAGGATCCGCCAAGGCTACCAATAGCTTTGGTCCAAGTCCCCTCTGAACTATAAGCATCATGTGGTATGAGGGCATTCAGCCCCTGAACATAAAGTGACGTGAAAAAAGGGTACTAACTTGCCTTGTTCAAAACAATATCGACTGGCCCCGGAGGCTGAAGAAGGATAGCTATCGTTATTGTGACATTATTACAACAAGGAGTATTAGCGAAAATGCAAAGTCCGTGTAATACTCCTCCCAATCCCAAAATTGGGAACATGTAATGAATGGCGTTTTGTCTAAGGCCTGAGCGCTATTAAAAAAAAAGTGATCCCCATTGCTCTTTAGTACCTGACTCCAATATTATTCTGTCATCTATACGGGCAGATGCCGACACCTTTACAGTAATTGCCCTATGTTCAACCTTTTTTTCCATACCCCAGCATAAAGACAGCCAGTTCCTGTTTGATGTTACAGACAAAGATCAACCCATACACCTGATTAGGCTAGTCCAGGGGTATACTGAAAGCCCAGTCGTATATGCAGTAGCAGTGAAAAACAGTGAAAATAGCAGCGACTTTAGTCCAGCTGTTCCTCCGATTTAAATCGAAATTAAATCGAATTTTGGTGCGCATTCACTCTCTTGATTTTAATCTCCTTTCCTCTTCTCATCTGTAGCTAATAATTAAAATTGAAGCTGTGCAATAAATTTATTATGTCATATGCCGCGGTTTATACTTTTGTACACTGCTTGTATAAAAATGTATTTAAAAAAACCCCAAAGTTGTTTTGGGGGTTTTTGTTGGTGGCTGTAACCGCTTTGAAATGCTGCACTGAAAAAATGGCGGTTGTTTGTGGTGGTAACCGATTTGAAATGCTGCACTGCAAAAAATTGTGGTTGTTGGTGGTGGTAACGGCTTTGAAATGCTGCACTGCCAAAATGGTGGTTGTTGATGGCGGTAACCGCTTTGAAATGCTGCACTGCAAAAATGGTGGGTGTTGATGGCGGTAACCGCTTTGAATTGCTGAACTGCAAAAATGGTTGTTCCTAGCAGTACACATTTACTTCGGCATTGCACAGTACTAGTATCACCCCAGTTCCACACTGTCAGCCAGCTTTGTGCGCCTTTAATGCAGAATAATACCGCACCAGTTCGAGCAATAATGTTCTGCAAATTCATGCGATGGGTTGGGCAAGAGAGACGTTCAACGTTTTCCCAAGGATTTTCTACCATCAACAGGGCACACCTAATCTTCGTGACTTAATATTTTTCACTTGCCTGAATGACCACATGTCCAACAACGCTCAGAGCCTGGTAGCATCCTGACGCGAGATGGGTGTCCAACACCAAACGATTTCACCCTAAACATTAAACGCCCCCATCGCCCACAGTGGCACCAGTGTGCGCAAACACCGAAATGCATCTATTTTACTTGTCCATGTTATGCCATTAACACCACTCACATGCCCGAGCCATATCGCCAAGAAGGTCGACGACAACAGTTCAGAAATACTTTTTATTTTCCTCTAAAAGGTACAGTACAATTCTAACATGGAAAATATATTGCCAGACCACATCTTTCCAGGAACACGGTCCATGATATTCATCAACAATTATCTGTCAACGTACGTAACCACCGCAATCTCAGCACAGCAAGGATAAACGACGATGGGGATTTTACTTCGGAGTCACGTGAGTGACTACGTGAAGACCCCGTCCAGCACGCATGCGCGACATTAGCGTTCATGCAGTGCACCCGCGACGAACGGGAGTTCAAGGCGCTCCCGCTACAAATTGAAAAGTTTTACCGTGGCCGTGTGTCTTTTTCTCTGTGGTCTGCTTGTTTTCCAGAAAGAATGAGCAAGACCAGAGGAAAGAAGTCTGCAGCTCGCCCCCGTTCGTCCTCCGTTGAGGAATGCTCTTTGGAGGGGGGGGCAAGAGGCGGCGGGTATAACTACCTAGCCGAGCCCAGCACCGCTCGTGCTGCCTGAGCAGCGGTCTGGAGGTACCTGCAGCCAGAACCGGGCGGTAGTGTCCGACGATTCGGGTGAAGATGCCACACCGCTCGAGAGCGACACAGGCAGCCGCCTAAGCCGCTTGGAACGGCTTATGGAGCAATTGCTCCAGCGAGATCTGCTGAGAGAGCAGCAGCAGACTCGCCAAGGGAGTTCAGGCACTCCCGCAGTGCCCTTTACGGCACTGGCCATTGCTTCACCTTCTTTTGAAGGCAGCATTGGAGACCAGGTCTGGGCTGGTCAAGAAGAGGGGTCACTGGCTGAAGATATCGGGAGTACGCAGGGTGTACAGGATCAGGAAGAGCTGCTGGGTGTGGTCAACCGCTACGTGGCCATTCCACAAGCGAGTCGGCCATTAGAAGCCGAAACTTGCAGCCAGCATTAACCACCTGTCCTCAAAACCCCTACAAGAACAGGTGGTCAATGAGGCTCTTGAACTATATACAGCCCCAGTAAATTGTACATCATTGAATGTACCCGCTGTAAACAGCCAAATTTGGGGACATTTGGGGCAGAACATCAGGAACCTGGAGTTGAAGCTCCAGAAAATCCTTAAACTCCTGACTGCAGGAATAACATTTAATGCTCGGTCCATTGATGGTGCGGACATCTCCACAAATCAGCAAGACACATTAGCTCTGCTGTGCACCACTCAATATGAAATAAACAATTTACGGAAGGAAATTATCAAGCCTGCCCTCAACCCTAAATTTGCGGGACTTTGCAAAACACCGGGTTCAGAACCTCCTATTCTGCTCTTTGGGAAAGACCTTCCAAAAAAGGTGAAAGACCTAGAGGAAGAATCCAAGACTTTGGTCTCGTGAGGGCAGATTTGGGACCGAGCAGACCTAACAAACCCAGGCGGCAGTACCCCATGGCGTCCACCAGTCGTCGACCACACATGGGACTGGTGAAAGCTCGGGGTCCGCAACCATTCCCTGTAAGCCTTTTATAGGCCTGGGCCCAGAGCGGACCCCATGGAAAATGCGCCACCCCCAACAACATCAACATCAATATCAACCCTCTACAGCCCAGCAGACGCCTCATCGCCCAGCGAAGAGGCAGAAGAAGCACCAATAACCATGGGAGGTAGGTGGGTCTGGTTCCTCTCAGCATATGAGCAGTAGGGGCTCTATACTAACAGGGGGGAGATTGCACTTGTTTTTGGATGCATGGGAATCCATCACTAATGACAAGTATATTCTCAGCGGCGTTCATGGCTACAAAATTGACTTTGTTCATGAAAACATTCCGCCAGTTCAGCATATACCCAAAAGGGTATTCACCCTCTCAGTCAAAGAGAAACAAGAGGGTCAAGCTGAAATGATGAGGGTTACAAGCAAAAGGTGTCATTGAAAGAACAAAACATGAACCTTTGGAATTTGTGTCTAATATTTTCACTAAAATCAAAAAAGATGGTGGACGTCGTATCATCATTGACTTAACTACTTTAAACAAGTCTGTCAGGTATACACATTTCAAGATGGATACTTTTGAAACAGCCAGACTATTGGTTTCCAGAGGGTACTTTCTAGCAAGCATTGATTTAAAAGATGCCTACTCAAACCCATACACAAGGAGCATCGTAAATACTTAAAATTTATCTGGATGAAACAGCTATGGCAATTTAAAACCTAACCTAATGGGCTAACGTCCGCTCCAAGGCTGTTCACTAAAATCTTAAAACCTGCCTTGGCATTATAGAGGAAACAAAAGCATTATGTCATGGCGTATTTAGACGACATTTTAATAGTATGGAAAACCTTGGAGACAGCCATTTTTGGCAGTAGCAGCCACCAAACGTTTGTTTGAAAACTTTGGGGTTTGTCATACATCCAGATAAATCCAATTTTACACCGTCCACTGCCATGGACTATCTTGGATTTACGATTGATACTGTTCGCATGATTGTAACTCTGCCGAAGGGGGAAAGCATCAGAATTGGCACTATCATGCAACAAACTCATGAATAAACATCAGCCAACCATACGGGAGGTAGCTAGAGTTATTGGCAAAATGGTAGCAGCTTTTGCAGCTGTACAATTTGGGCCTTTGCACTATCAAAATTTGCAAAGAGCAAAAGTGCATGCACTAAAGCAAAACTCAGGTCACTTCGACCGAGCTATGAGTTTAACTGCTGAATCCATTCCAGAGTTACAATGGTGGGCAAGGAACGTAAGGCTCAGCTTCAGTCCCATAATAATCACCAACCCAGTATTAACCATTCAAACGGATGCCAGTGCTTTGGGCTGGGGAGCAACTAACATGCAATCCAGCACAGGGGGCAGATGGACTAAATTTGAATCATCTTGCCTACAGACACGGGGTATCAACTACTTAGAAATGTTGGGTGCGTTTTATGGGTTAAAAGCATATTCATCTAATACGCATCATGCACATGTCCGGTTGCAATTAGATAATACCACGGTGGTGGCTTATATCAACCACATGGGTGGTGTAAAGTCGATATCATGTGACAATTTTGGCCAACCTAATCTGGCAATGGTGTGTTTAAAAGACATATTTGGTTATCAGCAACTTACCTACCAGGTAAGCAAAATACAGTGGCAGACACCAGGTCACGCAGATTCAATGATAACATCGAATGGATGTTAAATCCCAAAATATTTGCTGAAATTACAATGCAATATGGCACACCAGATATCGATCTCTTTGCATCCAGGCTGAATCACCAGGTACCAACGTATGTCGCTTGTGAACCAGACCCTGAGGCAGCAGCAGTTGATGCATTCTCGCTGCATTGGGGGAAAATGTTCTTTTATGCTTTTCCTCCCTTCTGCCTCATCAGTCGGGTATTACGCAAGATTCAATTGGATTCCGTTTCAGGAATCTTGATAATACCCGTCTGGCCTCCACAGCCATGGTTCCCAGTGGCCTTCGACATGGCTGTTGAAACACCGTTGGAATTCCCCAGCAGTCGAGAGTTATTAATCCACCCAGTGTCAGGCATTAGTCACCCGTGCCATGACAGAGTGAATCTCCTGGCATGCAGATTCTAAAAAGACCTCTACTGGGCCTGGGACTGTCTGAGGACGCCATCAACATGATGACCGCATCCCACCGGAGTCCACCAGGAGACAATACCTGACCAACATAAGAAAATGGGAACGGTATTGCTCCAAAACAGGAACTACCTACACTACAGCTATAGCCACCAGTGTTGTGGAGTTTCTGGTTGGATTACATCGGGAAGGACTCAGCTACAGCGCCATTAATACAGCCAAGGTGTGCGTTGTCAGCTTATTTGGTTCCAGCAGCAGGACAATGACTTTGGGGTCCCATCCACATAGTGGTCAAAATCATGAGGGGCATTTTTAACACCAATTCCCCTAGGCCTAGGTACACTCAGATCTGGGATGTCAGCATTGTACTGACGTACCTTAGGGTATGGTCACCACCCAGATCACTCAGCTGGAACAACTTACACTGAAATCAGTCCTGCTCATGGCACTAGTGTCAGCTCAAAGGGTACAGTCCCTCCACCTTCTGAGGCTGGACAGCATGACAGAGTCATTGGACTGTATCACATTTCACATTCAGGGACTGGTCAAACAAACTAGACCAGGTACCACGCCTCCAGTAATGGAGTTCCGGGACATATTCACCTGACCCACGGTTGTGTGCCAAGACCCATCTCGCCAATTGCATAGACACAACATATAACTTAAGAGGGAGAGAAAAAGCCTTATGGATAAGCCCACAAGAAGCCTCGTGGTCAGGTGACGAGCCCAAACCATTTCAAGATGGCTCAAGCAGGTGCTTAAGTCCGCGGGAGTCGATACTAATGTTTACAAATCTCATCCCACCAGGGCTGCATCTACGTCGGCGGCTAAGGCGAATGGATGTGCCTATGGACCATATTCTGGCCAGAGCAGGATGGTCCCTCGGAGAGAACTTTCCAAAGGTTTTATAATACGCCGTTGGCGGAACCTGTACATTTGCAGACAGAATTTTAGAGTCTGCAGCTAATATTATTTAAGCCGGGGGAGCTCTCTGTTTTTTGTTATCATTAATAAACCTTTATTGTTCACAAACAGGTTATTGTTGATTGGTATAACATGCTTCCTCCCTCTAAGGTCTTCAGGCAGTGAGTGAAGCATGAGCTGGGTTCACGGTTTCGGATTCACAGAGCTTTGAAGTCTTCACGTAGTCACTCACGTGACTCCGAAGTAAAATTAGTAAGATTAAATGAGAACTTGCCAGTTCGAAGTTTGATCTGTATTTTATGAGGAGTTTAGCGATGAGGGATTACGTGCCCTCGCTCCCACCCTCTATTATACAGATCAACTGGTAATTAAGTTATTATTTTTTCTTTACTATATTTATTTCAATTGTTGTGTTTTTCTGTGAATCCACACCGCTGCTTTGAAGAAATGTCGCGCATGCGTGCTGGACGGGGTCTTCACGTAATCCCTCATCGTAACTCCTCATAAAATACAGATCAAACTTCGAACTGGCCAAGTTCTATAATCTTACTATTAAATTGCAAACATTGGAAACTGGAAAAAAAAAAAAACAGAAAATGCTGTAAACACGACAGCAGGCCAGGCAGCATACAAGAAAAGAGAGAATGTAGAAACGAGGGATCTGCAGATGATGGTTTACACAAAAAAATGAAGAACGGTCCCGTGGGAAATCTACGCTTGTTTTCCAGAGATGCTGCCTGACCGGCTGACTTATTCCAGTACTTCACATCATTTCTCGTTCGAAAGGAAATATTCTAACTTTCAGACGCCGATGTGTTGCCCATGTAAGCCTATTTTATCGGTTTCAGTTTCATGGTCAGATTGCTAAAACGATGATGCATTTTCTTAATTTTACATTTCATTTTATATTTGGTGATCTCAACTGTTAACTCACGGGAAAATGAAAATCAAGGCAAAGTGTAAATTCAGAGACGAAAGCAGGCCCTGTCACAGGTGTTACTGAGTTTTTCATTGAACCGAATTCTGACCCGATATCAGTTTAGTTTAGTTTAGTTTAGTTTAGTTTTAGGTTTGGTTTAGTTTAGTTTAGTTTAGTTAGTGTAGGTTAGGTAAATTTATTTTAGTTTAGCTTAGTTTTTGACACAAATGACCACAATGACACAAAGCTGGGTGGCAGTGTGAACTGTGAAGAGGATGTTTGAGGTTGCAGGGGGACTGGACAGGTTGAGTGAGTAGGCAGATGCGTGGCAAATGCAGTATAATATAGACAAAATGTGAGGTTATCCCACTTTGCTGGCAAAAAACAAGGGGGCAGATTATTATCTCAATGGGGTTAGGTTAGGTTAGGTAAGGGGGAGTACAGCGAGGACTGGGTGTCCTTGTACACTGGTCACTGAAAGTTGGCGTGCAGGTACAGCAGGCCGTAAAGAAAGCTAATGGAATGTTGGCCTTCATAACAAGAGGATTTCAGTACATGAGTAAAGATGTTCTTCTGCAGTTGTGTAGGGCCCTGGTGAGACCACATCTGGAGTTATTGTGTACAGTTTTGGTCTCCTAATTTGAGGAAGGACATCCTTGTGATTGAGGCAGTGCAGCGTAGGTTCAGGGAAATTGTTCCCTGGGATGGCGGGACTGTCATATGAGGAACGATTGAAAACACTAGGCTTGTATTCACTGGAGATTAGAAGGATGAGGGGGACCTTTTACAAACATATAAAATATATAAAAGGGACTGGACGTTTCCAATGTTCGGTGAGTCCAGAAACAGGGGGCGACACCAGTCTTAGAATAAAGAGGAGGTCATTTAAGACTGAGGTGAGACAAAAACCTTTTTACCAGAGAGTTGTGAATTTCTGGAATTCCCTGCCACAGAGGGCAAGTGGAGGCCAAATTACTCGATGGATTTAAGAGAGAGTTGGATAGAACTCTAGGGGCTAGTGGAGAGTCAAGGAGTATGGGAGAAGGCAGGCACGGGTTATTGATAGCTGACGATCAGCCATGATCACAATGAATGGCGGTGCTGGTTCGAAGGGCCGAATGGCCTCCTCCTGCCCCTATTTTATATGTTTTAGATTACACAGCGCGGAAAACAGGGCCCTTAAATCCAACAGAGTAGGCGCAGACCAGCCATCTCCGCATAATAATAATATCCTACACTCTAAGTACAATTTACAATTTTACCAAGCGAAATTGGCCAACAAAATTGTACGTCTTTGGAATATGGGAACAAACAGGTTCACCCTGAGAAAAAAACTCGAAGGTCACAGGGGAGAACGTAAACATTCCATGAAGACTAGCACCCGTGTGAGAATCGACCCTGGGTCTCAGGCGCTGTATCGGAGCAAAATCTACCGCTGCGTCACCGTGCATCCCCCAATTCATAACTTAAATCATTTTTTTTGTTTAATCCGCAGAACTGATCCGTGATACTTTTCGCGGGTCGTGTTCAATGCTAATCGGACAAACTGCAGATGCTGCTTTCTTTAAACACAACAAGCTGGATTAACTCAGCGGGACAGTCAGCATATCTCCAGAAAATAAAACTTGGCGATTTGGGTTGAGGCTCTTCCCGCTTGAGTTACTGCAGCTTTTTGTGTCTATCTTCGATTTTTAACCAGTAAATCCAGTTCCTTCCTAGACAATGATAAGGGGGTAGTCAGAGTACATGCCTAATTTAAATTCCTCTCGAATATTTTCAGAATTTTCATCTCGACTTCGCCACAGTAGATGATGAAGATGCGATTATAATGCGTGCTGATATTTGGCTTCTGTCTGCTCGTGATCGTCTCCAACATACGATTTCTTGCCCGGCGGGACGGACGGGAAGATACAGTGGCTTAACATTAATCTTCAGCGCAACCGCACTTGAAGATTTAATAGTGACTCGGGATTTCAGGAGCTCGAGCAATTCTGACATTTGTAATGCGAAGTGTGTTTAATGTCTTCAAATTAATACAGGCAGGCTATTGGAAGTGGTCCGTTATCCGTTTACTTTTTGACGGGCGGATCGGAATACAGCAAAATAGTAAGATTTATACGAGAACTTACCGGTTCGATGTTTGATCTTTATTTTATGAGGAGTTACGATAAGTGATTACGTGAAGAACCCCGTCAGTCCGCATGGGCGTCAATCTTCGAAGACAGCGGTGTTGAATGAAATCACAGGTAACAGTAATTGAAGTACCATAGTAAGATTAGAAACCTAGACGCTACCAGATGACCTTTGTGATATGAGGGTTGGGAGCGGTGCGCACGTAATCGCTCATGTAACTCCTCATAAAATATAGATCAAACTTCAAACTGGTAAGTTCGCGTTTAATCTATACTATTTTACTTCAGAGTCCACGTGAGTGATTCCGTGAAGAATTCAAAGCTTTGTGATTACATCAATGCCATGGATACGAATCCAGGCGTCTCACTGCATTCAATTGACCCAGTAAAAGTGATTATAAACAATGCACTGAACCATAGCATTGATTTGAACATGTGAATGGAGTATTTAACAAAGAAAAAAGCAATACGACCCCCTCTCTCCAGGGGGAAGCTATGATCAGAGCTGAAAATAGAATTGTGCGAAAACCCCCGGTCCGGTAAGCGCTGTTTATAGAACCTTTGAAAAGTCAGTTCATTTGACCATCCTGCCAGCACTATATGATTCGAGAGGGAGGTCCATTGCCCTCGCGCTGACATTGATGCCGCCGGTGGGAGTGAGAATTTAAAATGTCAGGTGTCCACTCCTGCACAAACCGGAACATCTGTTTCAGCCATCTTGAAATGGTCCTGTACCAACACTTTCTTCTGCGGCTTTTTGTGGTAGTTAAATAATGCTGATTTTAAAGCCTCTGAGGTTCTTGATGACCTGATATAATGTTGCTAGTGCGAAATTATAACACACAATCATAAATCCCGTGGGAATACTATCTCTCTATG